>JAWNKV010000355.1:0-175780 GCA_035041805.1 Amiota mariae
ACTATAGTATGTTGGTATGTTCATTTTTTTTTTTTGGGTCGTTAGGTGTTCATTGGTTTTTTTATTGTTGGGCTTAGGTTAAAAAAAAAAAATTGTTGTGAAGCATTCTGGTGAGCAGAACTTAGAAGAAAATTGTGTTAGGGATATTATGTCGCGTAGGTAAATAAACAATATTAAAAATAAAAAAAAGACTAAGTTTGACTATGCCGAAGTTGTTATACTGTTCACGCCACAGATAGTGGTCCAAGGGTCTTGAAATTTATAAGGTGGTTATGGGTAAGACACTTATATTTTCAAAAGTCGATAGTACAAAAAAGAAAAAAAGTTTTTCTAATAAGAACATAAATTTGAATCTCCGGTTTGTGTAGGAGGTACCCCCTCTAGTGGTCCGATTTTGCTGAATCCAACAAATGTACTACGTATGGTAAAAAAAGCGCTCCGCGCACAATTTCAGCTCTCTCGCTCAAAAACTGACTAGTATGCATACATACAGATAGACAGACGGGCATGGCTAGATCAACTCGTCTCGTCACGCTAATCAACAATATATATACTTTATGGGGCTCCTTCTGTATGTTACAAACTGCGTGAAGAATATAAAAAAGAAAAGGTAAGACATTTTTGAAGTGAAACTTCTTCAGCGGCGTTGGGCAAAAATGTAGTGTACAATTTTGAATGAAAAAATAAAAATTGTAATGTTTTTCGGATTCTGTATCTCATGAACCGCACAAGGTAGACACTTCAAATTTTCACAGAATATGTATTTCTTTTGTCATATCCCCAACAAATAATAAAAATAATAATAATGGAAAATCCACCAGAAAAGTCTCAATAAATACAATTACACAACAACAACATGCAGCTTGTGTGTATTAAAATGTTTATAACAACCACAAACAAGCAACCAGCTTGTGTGTTGTACAAAAACAAGCGAATGTACGAAGAAAAGCGAACGAGAAACACACAGAAGCTCTCAATTGATCTTATTTTTGGGCAAGAGGGGACAACGTAAACATATTGTTTAACACAACAACAAACATTTTTGGTATTATTTATTACTAGTTGGCCCGGCAAACTTCGTTTTGCATTCAAAAAGCTTTTGTGCATTTGTTAGTAACGTTGTCTCGCCCGAATGTAAAACAATATAAGATTTAGAGAATTATGGAAGATTATATGTGAAGTGGTTTTAGAAGCGATAAAATGTAGTGAAGTAGCGCTTGTAATTTTAAAATGGTTTATTAGCAAATTTGTTAGACAAAATGCATTTTAAATTTCATAAATTAAATAATATTTTGTTGGTCAATTTTGACAAAATAAAGCCTTTGTTGTGTACCAAATAAAGCTTCTTATGTCTCAGTAATTTGATTTTGAATAGAATGAGTGGCTTTTAATTGATGCTTGCACAAACAGACAAAGTCTACGATTTTATTATATGTATAGATTTCTATTTAAATATCAATGTTTTTAAAAAAAAGTAATAATAAATAGCGAGAAATAGAAAAAAAAATTACTTGTAAAAAAAAAAATGGGTATCGAGAACTATGGCGTGATTTCAAGTACGCATTACGGGCATTCGCCACCATGAAATTGATCCTATCCGTAGAGATTCACTCCAAGCTGCGGGGGTAAAAGTGTTCACCAATCTTGGTGAACTAACAATCGCAGCAATCTATCAATTGTGTTTCAGTAATTTGATTATGAATGGAATGAGTGCATTTTAATTGATACTTGTTCAAACCAAAAACAAACAGACAAAGTCTACGATTTTATTATATGTATAGATTAACTGAGTACTCACAAAGAATATTAAATATAAAGTTGTATTTGTTTTGAGATGATCTCTCTCTGTTTTTAAGAAGTTTCACTTCTATCACGTGTACGATGGTACACGCGCATTTTTTGTTTTTAGATTATGATTTATAGGAACAAACCTGTTTTGTTTGTGTTTCCTTCGTTTTCGTATACAAATGATCTTAAATTTATGTTTTATTTTTAATTTTCATCAAATTTGTTTTTTTTTTAATATTTTCGATTGGCATAGACGATAGTGAAGACTAGTTATCTTGAGCCGTCCAAGCCAAGGATATCTAGTTTTTACCCGGCTTCGTCAGTAGAGCATGAGACTCGTTTTCTCAGGGTTTGCATGGGCGTGGCCTTCGTTGGGCTCTTGTGGTTAATTTTGTGCATCAAGGGTTACCAATCCGCCAGTTTGGCGCGTGGGATATTTGTTTGTATTCTAGAGTAGGATTCGGTTATCGGATGGACAATAGTCTGCCAATTTATCGCATGGGAGCGCTGTATTTAGCTATAAGATCAAACTGTGAAGTAAACACAGATGATCGTACTGTTAAATCAGGTGAGGTGAGAAAGAGATCTCTGAGAGCGAGTCGATAAATTTCTGTCCGTCCGTCCAAGGCAGCTGTTGTTTTGATTAAAATAGATAAAACCTTTTGTGTCTGTTTTGAAAAAAAATCTGTTTGGTGGTCTGTTCAACGTAAAGTATTTATAGAGTATTTAGGGAATTAGTGGAGAGTTTAAGAAACAGAAATGGAAGAGCTTGGTCTTGGTCGGGTTGGATACCACGGTTATAATTAACTATATTTTGAGCAAAGCGGCGGGCACAAACGAACCCATAAATTTCCGATATGCGTGTTTGTGCGTGAGCGTTTGACCGGAAAAAATTGCAATTTGCAATAAAAACACATAGAAAAATATAGAAATTACGATTAGAAAAAGCATTGATAAGTGTAAAAATATTGGGGTGTGCAAGAAACAAACAAATTGAAAAAGAAGGAAAATGGATGAAAAATATATAAAATAAAACAAAAACTTTGCCGAAGTTGTAATACTCTTCACACCACTTCTAGTAGTCCGAAAATCTTGAAATTTAGAAATTTGGTGATATATGGGTAAGACAGTTATGGTGTCCAAAAGTCGATAGTACAAAAAAAAAAAAGTTTTTCTAATAAGAACCTGAATTCGGATCCAGGATTGTATGGGGTTACCCCTCCTAATGGTCCGAGGGTTTTGAAATTTTCATGGTTCGTGGATATGGGTCAGAATATTATAATTTCTAATGTTCAAGTCGATAGTAGAAAAAAGAAAAAAAAAAAATAAAACTAACTAAAACTTTCATTTGGATCCCGGTTTGTATGGGGGTACACCCCCTAGTGTTCGATTCGGCTGATTCCGACAAATGTACTGCCTCTCGGACTACTAGAAGGGGCGTGAAAAGTATTACAACTTCGGCATAGCAAAGTTGGTTTTTTTTTTACATTTTTTATTTATTATTGATAGTTTATAAGTCTTTTTTTTAGAGATATACCTTGTTTATAATTTTTTTTTTTTTTTTATTTTCTTTTTAGGGTTCCGTACCCATAGGGAGCTAACGGGACCCTATTACTAAGCTTACAATGTCCGTCCGTCCGTCTCCTGCTCTATCTCATGAACCGTAATAGGAAGAGAGTTAAAATTTTCACAGAGTGTGTAATTCACTTGGGTGTATAACGACAAATACTAAAAATACAAATTTTTAGAAGCATTGTTCTTTAATTTAACATTTTGTTAAAAAAATTTTTTTTTTTTTTTTGTTGTGGTCAAGATCACCACCACCCTGAGCCGTTGCTAGCCGTGGCGCACTCTGTTGGGATCTAGGAGCATAGAGTCCGGCACAAGGATTGACATATTGTAACAACAGTCAAACTCAAGTACGATATCGTGGATATTGAAAGCAAAAGGTGATTCCCTGTGGTTAAATGGGAGTTCATATCAGCATAGTAGAACGATATTGTGCACATTATTCAACATGAAAGTAGAAGAAAATATACGCCACTTTCATGGCAAATGTCTGGTACTTAGAGAATTTAGATGCAGGTACTTGGGGAAATCTCAACTGTCAGAGAGGGAAATTATAAATATTTTAAAAGGTGTAGGAGATGATAATTGGGAGAATCTAGTAAATTATGTAAAATCATCTTTAAAGTACAAAAAGTTAATGATAAACGAGTTTAATGATTAAGTATAATTTTATATAATAATTTAAGTTATTTATTTATTAGACCCTGGAAAATCCAAACATTGAGCGATCTGCTCTCACTAACTAAACGGGGCAGGTTGATGTAGTAAATGGGTTGCCAAAGAAGGTTTAAGTGATTAATATATGATATTTTGTTTTTTTTTTTAGGCAAACGGCAAGTAGTCATGCCAATTTATAATATGTTCTTTAAAAATGTCAAATATCAATAATTGTAAACTATACATATTGTGATTGTAAACTTTAATAAAGAACGAATCTATTGACCAATCAATAAAACCAATTACGATCATAAATATTAGTTTTTCCTTATTAGGCTAGAAATATAAATAGCAACCCTCGCATTATTCAATTCTTTGGTTAGACCAATTCTTGATTACCCATCTTGTGTATGCTTCTTGCAATGCGTAACTTACACTGGGATCCAACACATTAACCTTCCATCCTACCAAAGCCGTCTTAAGTTAATCCACGCGCCGCAACAATCCAGTCGTAGAACGACTTTGATTGGTAGCACACATTTTAATGTTCCTTCTCAGGTTACAATAAATTATCCCCTATATTTGTTGATACCTGCAAGACCACTTATTTACGGTATAATTCATTTCGCGTTTTATGTCAATCTTACAACCGATACTACGACCCGGTATCTAACCCTATTTCTTTCAGTCACCTTAACACATAGCATTCTATTAATTGATCAAATTAATCTCATATGATTCATTTTCTGGTGATTGGAATATATGTATAATTTATTAGTAATAAGTTAGTGCTAATGTTTTTTAAATTGAACAACCCTATGAATGTAACTTTATAGTGAATGCTTTGTATATATGGATGATGACGTTATTTCTGCAGCCGTAGTATTCATTTAGTTTGTATTGAATGTCAACTAACTCTAGTAATTCTGTACCAAAGTGACTTTTTGTCGATAAGCAGTCTTCTTCGGTTCTTAATGGACCCCACCTCAGCTCACGCGAGCTCTGAGGGAAAGTGGACAAAAAAGAAAACTTAGCCCGCAGGAAAGCAATAATAAGAAAACACATTTGCAAGGTAAAAGAGAGGAAGGCTCGAACAGGCTTGTAGACAGCATTTCCAAAGTAATCGGCAACAACAATTTTCACATTGTTTCTTTATGCAAGGACAAAGAAACAAAAGTGTAGATCTACTCGAAATCCAACTAACAAGCTATACCTAAATTATTAAATGAGTCTAAGCGCAATTACTTCACCTATCAGCTTAAAAGCGGCAAATATAGTGGTAATTAAAGCTAGTAAATCCACAGTTGACTATAAAGATGTAAAAAATCCTCTGAAAGAAAAAGTTTTTGAGGTCAAAGTGGTCATCAATATAATTAACAAAAATAAAATACCGCAGACTTTGTTCAAAACTGTATTGGCACTAAATTCACACAGCGCCCACGCAAAAATGAGATCCACTTCATATATAATCTCCAATACCTACTTCATCGAAAGGTGACAGTAGAAGAGTCTCTCAAGCGTGCAAATTCTGTGCAATACACAAATTGCCAGGACTTCGGTCATACTAAGGTATATTGTACCCTACGCTCAGTTTGTGTAGCATGTGGAGAATTGCATGAAACAGCAAACTGCACTCAAAAAGTGCAGCAACTGTGCAGGTAATTATACAGCTAACTACAAAGGCTGTTCCGTGGATAAAGAATTAAAAAGCTGATTGCATCTAGATTTGAACATATCCGTGCAACGATTCCATGTTTACACTGTCAAAGCCTGTATCGCAAAATGTGTCATATCCCTATGCCTTACCTTCAGGCCATCAGCAGGACAGTGCCACATAAAAGCACTCTTGCAACCCAAAACAAACACGTTGCAACCAAATAAGCAAATGTTGCTAAATAACTCAAACTCAACAAAATGCGTGTAACGATTCAATGATGCAATCACAAAGTTCTACTAAAACAATGTTCCTGTATTTGGATAAAATCCTTTACTAATCAATTTTAATTTTGCAAAACATTTTCCAAGAAATGATAAATATACAATTTAATTTTTTTTTTTCTAGAACACAAATGACGTTTCGCAGTACAAACTAAAACTTATCAAATATCTAGATGAGAGACCCATCTCACAAGCAAAAATACAGCTCATGGCGGTACATGCATTGGAATTAGAAAGCGCATAAAAGACCACTCTCTGAATCCGTACGCATCTAACTTTTTACAGGCAACATCTATTCGGATACATTGGAGCTGTGGTCATCTCACGTTGTCAGCTATTGGTGAAAGATTTTTTTCCGTTGGTGACTATAATCCTAAACACGTTCACCTATTGTAATAATTCCAAAACCAGGGAAGGATATTTCGAGGGCTTCTGCTTATAGGCCAATAAGTCTGCTTCCATACCTTTCCAAATTATTTGAAGATAATATTATTAAAACTTAATCACCATCTACAAATCAATAACATATTCCCGATTCATCAGTTTGGATTTCGATCAAGGCATGGAGAACTAGAACAAGTCAACAGAATTACTACTGAAATAAGAACTGCATTTCAGCTACGAGAATATTGCTCAGCAGTATTTCATGATGTAGCTCAAGCTTTTAATCGAATATTGCTTACTTTATAAAAACAAATGTTTGCTTTCCCAAAACCCACAGAAAATTCTGGAGTCTTATATAGTGAATCGATTTTTTGTAGTGAGGACACAATTACATATCAAACGAATATAAAATTTAAGCTGGCGTTCCGCAAGTCAGTGTTCTTTGCGCAATTGGATTTGTGAAAAAATCGTAGGTGTACGAATTTCTAGTGGTCAGGGTAGACTATATATAACTATGATTCTATACCATATTTTTAGAAATTTTTTTAGCCAAAATACGTGTATTGAAGCGGTTAATAATAATAGTAATAACAGGCGCTCCCTGGTACATTAGAAATGAATACATCCATAAACATCTTAATGTACTGCAGGTAAAAGATGAGTGCTCGAAGCAAAAACTTAACTATATGGATAAATTTGTGCAGCATGTTAATCCACTAGCCAGAGCTCTTGTTCATACAAGAAACTCATCTCGTCTCCATCGCAATGATCGCCCAGCCCTTCTGTTAAGTTAGAGGCACATAGTAAGATGCAGCCTTTCTTCTTGCAAGAAGGGTCAATAATCATATATTGTAGTATGTAAGAGTTTTTACAATTTTGTTAGATATCTAAATTAGTATAATAATATAATACAAAATTTCCTCAAATAGTGTTTAAAAAAAAGTCGTAAGGGTAAAACGAGTAAAAAAAACGCATGTTGACATTGATTCGCGACCTTCGACTTTTCAGCACAACACCACAAAGAAGACCCAAAATCAAAAATTTTGCTCAAAGGCACCAACTCGACGAAATAAAAAGAATGCGACAAGTGTACTTAAACCGACTTCCAGAATACTTCAGAATATATAAAAATCGGAGAGAGTGTGTTTTTTAGTCAATTGTGGACTACTTCGAAAAGTACCACGATAAAGAAGAATAAATTCATCGCAGAGTTATGATCCCAAGTCGGCTAGTTTTGGGGCAAACCTTTGCTTTTTTGAGTCATACTCGCTTTTATGCGTTAATAAGATTATCCCAACAAATAACCAGGAAAAAAGACAACAAAATGATCTTGTACCAAATTCTAGTAGATAACTGAAAACTAGTACAGAAGTGGTTTGTATAGAAGCGGACGAATAGACGGCAACCATAGCCCAACCGATACTCATCGTCAAGTTAATGATTTCCATATATTATTGATCAAATTCTACATCAAATTCTATGCGTTGCGAACTTGACGAGAAAGTGAAAACACCTATTC
This sequence comes from Amiota mariae, assembly GCA_035041805.1. Taxonomy (NCBI): domain Eukaryota; kingdom Metazoa; phylum Arthropoda; class Insecta; order Diptera; family Drosophilidae; genus Amiota; species Amiota mariae. Next base: position 7,856 of record JAWNKV010000355.1, read on the forward strand.
ACAATGGTGTAAGAGATATAAAATTAATGTAAGTGCATTAAGAAAGCAACAGAATTCAAAAATTTACGTTTTTGCCATTTGTAAATGCTTTACAAACTGTAATATATCTATAAGTTACGTACTTTACATTCTCCATGAGTATGCTTATAAAGTCACCTTGACCCAAAAGCAGGTAACGACGCATGGCCTGTAAGTGTTCCAGTAATTTGTGTGGACCAACCATTATGTCGAGTACACGTTTTGATGTCTGTTGATAGACTTTTTCAATAGCGCAATGTAATTTTGTGTCTGGTACAAAGGCAAAAATATGTTCAGCTGAAATGAAAACAAGAAACACATACATATATTTAATAAAAGGTATAAAACAGAAAATATGTCTCATGAAACCTAAAATTAAAGCACTTAATTGTTTAAAGAATTCAGACGACCTGGATTCATTGAATAATTTTTCAACTACTTGTATTAAATTTTAGTAATTTTTCAGCAAATTAAAAGAATTTTTTAATAAAAAAAATATAAGTCATACTTATTATAAATCGAAATATGCTATGCACAGACAATCGAACGAAACTTTTTTATTAAGAAAAATGAAGTTGATTTTACATATTTTTTAACCAAAGCACCACATTGGTTTGGTATTGGAAAAAATAAAAAAAAAATAAAAAGAGGCACAATTTTACGCCAAAAAATTATTCGTACACTAGTAAAATTCAAAAGTTTTAGTGACAATTATTGTTGCAAATTATAAAAAAAGAAAAAAAAGTACTTTGTCGGACCACCTTTGGCTTTGATAACAGCTTCCATGCGTGACTTGAATTGCAGTGGAAAGCCATTATTATTGTCCAGAAGTTCGGAAACTGTTACGAACTCAAACCAAGAGATATCAAACGGCGTCACTGCTTTTGAAATGCTCCTTCAACGGTACAAAGACAAGTCGTTATTGCATCGTATCGTCACCGCCGATGAAAAATGGATTCATTACGACAATCCAAAACGCAAGAATGCGTATGCGAGTTCGTACCATTGTCGCCAAAGCCAAACATCCATGGCAGCATGGTTCGTAGTACCAGAAGGGACTCGTGTACTAAGAGCTTCTGAAAAGTGGTCAGACGATCGACGACAGACAACAACTGATGCGATTGAAGAGAGCAATTGCGGATAAAGGGCCAACCAGACTTGAGCCATTAATCTTTCATCGTGATAAGGCTCGGCCGCAAACGAGGTGAAAACATATCTTGATAGTACCGGATGGGAAGTCCTAACCCACCCGCCTTATAATCTAGACCTTGCACTATCAAACTACCATTTGTTCCGGTCGATGCGGAATGCACTTATGGGAATACGCTTCACTTCAGTTGAAGGTACCAAGGCTTGATGCTTTCTTGCTCGTGTACCAATTTTGCACAATAAAGTCTCAAAATCGAGAAAATATCCTTTAAAACTTACTAGTAAACCTAGTAACGAGGCATATTATGTAACCCATTGCTTTAGCTTACTTAAAAAAATGTAAAAGTCTTTCCCATATTCCTACTTTTACAACATACTTTTTTATGTCAACTAACTGCAAATGGCAATCGTTCGCCCCGCGACGCTATCTCCTAGCTAATAGTAAATTGATTAAAAAACGAAAAATTAGACCAAGTATTTTTTGATGCGTTGAAAAGAACCATAACACACAACATAACATTTTTTTTTACTTGTTTTCCCAATGACCAATTTGATGAAAAAATTATTCTCTCTTTATAGCTACAACTCACTCAAATCGCGTCACACAACAACAAAAAATACCTTTTTGCTTAACACTTTATTGTATTTATAAAATGCTAACAACTAGTTAAAACTAATAGTTAACAGTAATATGACCAAGCCATGGATACCAGGACCTTAAACTAGTGTATGTTAGTCTATATTAGTCAGCTGCGTGGCTTCGCTCACAATTGAAGTCCAATAGAATGACCTCGAATTGAATTGAATTGAATAAGAGCGAAACACGAAATGAATGAAGATGAATGCGACTGTGTTTTGAGTTCGAAATGAAATGAGTTAGAATGAAATAGCGTGCAAAACGGAATAAATACGTCGGCACAGCCGTGACATTCGATTTAATTCGAATCATTCATTCATTTCGTTTGTTTTGAGTGAAGCACCGCAGTCGTACAAGATAATGAGCGCAGCAAAAGACACCGACGAGTCTTTAATTTTTGTTGTTCTCATTCTTCTTTTTTGTTATGCACAGAAAAACAAAAACAACCCTTATTCTATTGCAAAAAAGTGAATGCATTCGAATTAATTCGAAAACAACCTCTCATTCTAATTCATTCAATTCGTGCCTCTTTGTTTAAATGTTGTGCGACTGAATCTTACGTGAGCGATCAAATTCACTCGAATTCATTCGACATCGCATTTTATTTCACTCAATTCATTTTGAGAATTGTTAATTCGAACGTCGTTTTTTGCTTTCATGCAGACCTCTAGTTCATAATTAATGGTACATGTTTGAATCAAGAATATGATTAATATAAAATGGAAAAAATTTTGATTAAGGATGATTGTGCTTATTATATTTGCTTAAATTATCAAGTTGATTTTTTAGAAATTCAAGGATAAGTTTAATATTGTTAAATGACGGATTTGTAATGAGAAGGATGGGGTCTAAGTTAGAGAATGTCCAAAGACTGAGGTGGGATTCACACATCGTATTATTTTAATATTACTGATGCGTAAGAAGAGCATTAAGACAAAACTGCGATTATATTGGATACGTCTCTTAGCCCGGCCGGTCTTTTTTCTTTTTCTCCTGCTTTTCCACCTGTGGTTTCTGCCCTTTGACACCACCAGCACGAGTTAAAGAACCGTGCACTTTACGACCCAGCATTGGAATTGTAATATCCAATTCGAATGAAGTGAGTGCGTTAATGGGCATATCATCGGCTAGAACAGAGCCTTCGGAGAAAGAGAGATCAAGTTGTTTGCTGGTTTATTGATCTGTCAATTGTGCTCAAAAGTCTAGGTGATATTGTAGACGGTAGTACTATGAGGTGCAATAGTTGCTCTCACACCAATGTTATCTAGTCATACGATAGTAGTATGAGCTGCAATAGTTACTTTCACACCAGTCTGCACAAAGAGAATGTTAGATAGTTATAAGAATGAGAGTGTGAGAGAAAATAAAATAAAGCAAACGGACTAATACTACATTCATATTGCGAGTTCGTGGGTAACCGTTCACAGCGTCCGTTTGCGAGTTCTGAGAACAGCTGTTTTTTGTTTTGGTTGTACATACAAATAGAACGTTGAACGAAAGATTCTTGCAGCAGCCTTTTTTATTCCTGCTACTTATTTTATTAATATTTAAAAAAAAAATTACAATTTAAAATTTTCTTCAAATTGTTTTGTGCATAATCAGCTGTTTAATGTCGAGAGTGACCAAAAAAGGCGGATATGACCAAAAACGTGGCAGCACTACCGCGACCAATACCATTACCGAGTTCTTTGTGAGTTCCTCGACGAACTTGAGTTCAAAATTACTACAACAACAACAAATTTCAGTAATTTTCCCTGTGGTTCGCACGAACTCGAGTTCAGCTCAGTTGTCCTCTGGCCGTCAAACTAAACCAAAGACCATATAGACTAGATAGCTGCGTAGTCGCACTCAAACGAACCGGCACATAGAGTAGTAGTGAGTAATACTTACACATGTAACCAATGCAACCAATACTGAATTGTTTTGGTTCGAGGGCAAATTGTATGAGTTGCGCCAGCATTCAACCAAAAACTGTTTGACGAATTGAGTTGTTATAGAGAATTTTTTTTTCCAACAACAAAATGCAACGAAACTGTTCTTGTAATTTTGAGATTAAGAGAGCGAACACAATTTCGTGAGCGGCTAATCTATAATAATGCCCAGACATAAAAATGTGTATACAGGAAAAAATATTTCTCTTCATCTTTGTCACACTGAGTCACACGAGTTGCGTCGTGTTATATTGAGCGCCGTTCCCTATCCATTCAATGCGTCTGGTTTTGATTATTATTGTATGAGTGATTTTTCAACTGGTTACAAATTTTGTTCACTCATCTGGTTTAGGTTATTATTGTATAAGATATTTTTGAACTAATAAAATTTATTCATTCATTCAAACACCGTTTTTTTCAATCAATGCAGCCCTCTAATATAGGCTTGACAATTCGAACTTTGAAAATGAGAACGGCAACGTTTTAGTTCGAACTGTAAAGTATATACTAGTTTTTTTATGTCAACTGTTGCGAATTTTGTCGTGAAATGTAAGTCACATTAGGGTTTGAATGAGTTAATCACTCATCCGGGAAACGCCTTTTCAGGCGTCGCGTTTGGCTGCTGTTATCCAACAAGTGGTTGACATGGCCCTCCAACCTAATGAGGTAGGTGTCTGTTACTGAACTTGACCCCTACAATCCTCCGCAGTAGCTTGGACTGAAACCTCTGGAGAATTTCCAGATTTGAGTTGGATGCAGTGCCCCAAAGCTGTTTACCGTAAGTCCATACCGGTTTCAGTATTGCCTTGTACAGTAACAACTTATTTCGTAGCTTGAGCTTCGAGTCTGACCTGAAGAGCCCACTCATTCTTCGAAGCTTCAGGTTCAACTGCCTTCGTTTGGTCATAATGTGGGATTGCCAGGTGAGACGCCTGTCTAGTGTCAGTCCCAGGTACTTTACGGTGGAGCTTCTTGGTATGGCGTCACCGTTGATGAAAACAGCAGGGCAAGCCGAGCGGTTCAGGGTGAAGGTGACATGCGTTGATTTCTCTGCATTGACGCAGATGTGCCACCTCTTTAGCCAAGGCCCCATGAGGCCCAATTGGTCTTGCAGGAGAGCTGAGGCTTCAGCCAGGTCACTGTCACTAGCCAACAGAGCAGTGTCATCCGCGTATGTCGCTATAGAGAGTTTCTCGTCCCTTAAGATCGGAAGGTCAGACGTGTAGAGTATGTATATGATGGGTCCCAACACACTGCCTTGAGGAACCCCCGCTAGCATACTCTTTATGTCGGACTCTTGATCTTCGCATCTGACATAGAAGGTCATTTTGTTAAGAAACGATCTTAGTATCAGGAAAAATGGAGCTGGCAGCAATTTCTTTAGCTTAAACAGGAGGCCGGGATGCCAGACTCTGTCAAACTCTTGACGGACATCTAGGAAAGCAGCAGAGCAATACTCACCACGTTCGAAGGTATTTCAAATTTTTTGTGCAACTCGGTGGCATTGCTCTGGGGTTCCGAGACATCTCCTGAACCCGAACTGGTAGTCTGGTAGTCTGAAATGTGCTTAGGTTATATAAGTTAATGGTCTTTGACTAAACACATCAATATCAGAAGTAGTGCAGTGATCGCGTCTAATAACAATAATAATAAAAAAAGACGTTTCGTTAAAATACAATGGACAATGGCAGCGATCAGATCTAGGATGATGTGTCGAGGCCTAACAGTGACAACAGTGTAATGGTGACCGGCGAGGATGACAACGGCGACAAAACAGATCTACAATGGAATGAAACGAAACAACAACGAATTATAGACAATGGCGATGACGCACAACCACAACGAAAGAAAAAACAAGATCAAAGTCAAAGTAAAGAAACGCAACAACAACGAAAGAACAACGGTGACAAAACAGATCTACAGTGGAATAAAACGCAACAACAACGAAGTAATGGTAACGATGATGACTTAGGGTAGAAACATAGTGTGCGCTGAAGCGAAGCCGAAGCTAAAGCGAAAGATGAAGCCGAATTGCTTGTGGCGCTAGCAAGCTGTTGAGAGCACATAGTGGAAGCCAAATTGCTTGCGTTGCGAGCAAGCGATGAGTGTGCATTGACGTCAACAAGGCGCCCAAAAAGAGAATTGGAAAAATAACAACAAATTTGTAACTGATAGAAATCGAGATCATTTACAATGTTGTTGTTGTTTTTTTTTATATACTAGATAAGTCGCACACAAACACAGTTTTCGTTCTCAAAACTGTTGTTGGCTTTGTCGAACGCAAAGCAACAAACGAAATAATTCAAAGAAAAAAAAAAAAAAAAAAAAAACTACACTGAGCAGCAAGCGATTCAGCTTCAAAAACAGTACCGCACAGTTTGAAGCTGACAGCTTGCGTTTCGGCCTCGGCTTCATCTTCGTCTTCGCATGCACTATGCACACTTTCGAGTGTTTTCATATATTTCCTTGTGCACGCTTTTTCGCGCTTTTCCATCTTCAGCTTCAGCGCGCACTATGTTTCTACCCTTAGATTTAAGGTGTAATCAACAACGACAACAATGGCATTACAACAACGATGACGAAACAAAGTTGAGTCATGTGAATGAAGAGAGAATTAAAAATTACAAAGAGAATGTGAACTTCTACATCGGGAAAGAGAGTTCCTAAAGGTAGGCATCGACAATACAAATATTTGCACTAATAGTTGTTGTTGTAATTTGTATCGTTTCCAACTAACGATACAAACATTTGCACAAAAAGTTGATTTTTTAATCATACTTCGTTCGTAGTTTCTAATTTTTTAAATTCTTTTCGAAGCGCACCCTGTGCACACGCGTCTATTTACAACAAAAATTTCACAAGAATGAGATAATTTCGTCATCCACACATAAATACTCGCACAAACGAAAAATTAAGAAGAAGAGATTTGAAGAAAATCAAAACGTTTTGATTTTCATCCAACATTTATACAAACGCAAAATCAGCACCATCGACGACACAAATAGCTTGCGCTCTCCCTCTTTTCAAAACATTTGTGCATTTGTATTGTCGATGCCTACCTTAATACGTTAAAGTAATTCGTACCAGAATATAATGGAGAGACAAATTTTACTGCGTGAATCACACAGATTAAGGGAATAGTATTTGCTAAGGTTAAAGGCAAGGTGCAGTCGTGGCTGTACACTAAACCAAGCTTGATGACTGACAATGTGTAGATTTTATACTTTGTGAAATGAAGAAAACGTTTGACACACAGGAGAACTAAGTTGTGCTACGTAAAAAATTTTGATTACTTCAAATTATTCTGGCAAATGAAATAAATATGTGTGAAGATGAACTGATTGACTTCATCATTGAAGGTAATCCGGATGAATCAGATTAAAATTCAGGCTAACATGCAACAATGTTCTTCGACGGATGATCTTGTACGGCGTCCGCAAATTTTGAGAGAGTCGACAAAGCATTCCGGACCTGTAAATCAAGGTAGACAAGTCGAAGCAGAAGGGTTTCAACTGTAACAGCGTTGGACATTTTGTGGCTGAATGCAGAAAACCAAATAGGGAGAACGGCTCATGCTTCGCTTGCGGGGATTTCGGACATCGGGCAGCAGACTACCACCAATATAAGAAGAAGACGTCACCAGTTAGTAACAACGACTATGTAAGGTATTTAACAATAGTAGATAATCCTAATAAACCTATGTTTACAGAATGCCTCATTGACTCCGGAAGCCCAATAAGTTTTGTGAAAAAATCAATAATACCGAGTAAAATTAAACTTAAAAAATTATCAGACAGGTGTCATTATTATGGAATAAACAAAAGCCAAATGAAAATGTATGGCCAATTTTTATGTTGTGTACAAATTATAAATAAAGAAGTATTGTTTAGTTTAATTGTTGTTGCTGACAAGTCAATGATGTATTCTGCTGTGTTAGGGAAAGATTTTCTAAAAGCTACTAGAGCAAAGTTAGTGCTTCCTTTTCACAAAAATGAAAATGTGAGCAAATCAAACGATAATGATAGTACACAGGAAATACAAAGTACGTATAGCACAAGTAATTCAGTAGCAAATGAAAGCCAAAATGTATTTGGGATAGACTTTGAAAAGCAAATACTAGCAATCGAATATAAAGTTGACGACAAGAAACAATTGCTTATTGGTGACAAGATAAGCCATGCTGAATAACAACGTTTTATGCAAATATTTTCAATGTTCTATGATTTGCCGCAACGACCCAATGAACCAAAAGTTAAAAAAGAAATGAAGATAACTTTATGGCTTAGTTTCCATTCATGAAGTTGCTGTATGATGTTGTGTTTGTCTTTCTTGTCAAAAGCTTTGGACAAGTCAAGTTAAATTATCGATAAGTGACGCTTTGAAGCGCTCTTGTTGCTAGATAATCGATGTAAAGTAGATTATCTAGGACTGAATACGGGTTTAAAGTCAAACGGTGAGTTTTGGATCATATATTATGAGATCTGGTGCGGGGCCTTTAAGAGAGTTAAGAGATGTTTGGAATTCCAAAAACGTAATTTCCTTTTCTATTTCTGTTGCTGTTTTGGAGGGTACGTAACTTGAGGTAAACGTAAGAGAGTTGTGCTTGTTGGAGCGAAATAGAGGAGAGAAAGTCGTCAGCTTCTTTGGACCATTGGTCAACATAGGAGTTGACTATGATGTTTGGGTCTGTTGTGAGTGTATTGGTATCGGGGTTTGATGATACTGTGGATATTTTTTGTGGGATAGAGACCGCAATGCCTTTTTATACTGAACCATATTTTGGAGGAGTCGGAGTTAGGGATTTCAGAGGTGAAGTTAAAGGTTGTCTTTTGGCATCTCTAATTGCCCTTCTGAATTTAGCGTTAGCTTCTTTGAATTGTATAATGTTGTCTGTATTAATGTGCCTTTTCAGTAATGACTAGTATTTGTTTTTATCTTTCTTAAGAGTCGACAGCTCTTTGTTCCACCAATGAACATTACGTGTGGTAGTAGACTTATAGCGTTTCCACAGTGAGTAAAATGTTGTGAGTTCTAATTAGTGAGTTTGCAGAGTTCTGAATATCTGTTTTTTGTTTTGGTTTTACATACAAAACAAAAGTTTGCACATTAAAATGAAATTTTGTAAAATTTACGTGATTTAAAACAATTCACAGTGTATGCAAAGAATTCTTGTAGCAATGGGCGTAGCCAGGATCTTGGTTGGAGAAAATATATTTTGCGTAATACTTATGTATAATGAAGGATATGAATAATTTCAGTGCCTTATAGTGGCGAAATGTAGACGAAAGCATCCTTTCGGAATTTCTCCTTGAGTAAGATGTATGGAGTGTATGCTACACATCGCTTATCGAATGGAAGTGAAGACATGGTGTTTAAGGTTGGCATATCGCCAACACAAAAAGCTAGCACTACAACCGTTAGTAATACGGCGAGAAACTTTTTTGGAGATCCGGAAATATATCTCTTAAAAAGGTTTCACTTTATTGCATAGAATTTGGGTATCACATAAATTTTGTAGTCTTTGACCACTATGTCACAGAGACAAGAGAACTGTACTTATCAGAATATGCATGGTACAATATGCCAGTGGGTGTGCATATAATTTTATTTCATGGAAAGGATATAATAACGTCTTCTATTCTTCCTATTGGTCAACTTACTGAAGAAAAAAAGATGCAAGAAATTATCGTGAACTATTCACTAGAAAGACTAATGAAATGCGGAATATATTTGCGCAAAGAGAAATTTATTTCTTTCACCATTGATTGATTGATAATTTGCTTTATTCGCCATATACATAGATATACATTTTATAGTATTGCTTAAAGCTAGCAACTAATATTTATCAGAGTTTCATGATTCCAATGAAATTTTTGAAGTGAAACTTCTTTAGCGAGGTGTAAGTTCAAAAAAAAAAGTGTTACGAAATACAAGATGAGGACGCTTGAGAGACGTTGAGGGGATAATCATTGGCTTGTGTGTCTGTAGCGTAGAGAATAAGTGTTTGTGCATGATTAAGAGGGAGAGAGAGAGATGCTTTACTCATGGTGTAAGAAATTATTGTATCATATGCTTTACTTATGTTTGCTTGCTTTATTCACATTTATCAAAACCTATGACTTCGCTTGTGTTGGTAATGCTTTGTTGCTGATGTTTGGTTTTGTGCAGAATATAGCAACAACGAAAGACTTTGGTTTGTGCACAGCACATCAACAACAAGGGCCGCAATTACAAATGTTGAGTTTTCGCTCTTCTCTTGAAACATAGAGAGAAAGAATTTCTTTTGTGCTTTTCGTTTGTGTGTATGCTCTACAAGACACCGATAATTATTATATTACATATTAATTTGCATGCAAATCGCTGATGCTTTCATGTTATATGTCTGAATACACTATAACATAATACTACTTGCATTAAAGTAAGCAAATGAACGCAAAGACTATAAAAGTATATAGACTGAACACAAATCGGTAACAAAAAAGGGCGGACACAATTTGTTGTTGGGTATCATGAGCTTTGAAAGAAAAAGAGCTCTCTCTCTTTGTGAGCGCTTCGTCTAGTCTATATAATTTCATAGCCTTTGACACAAGAAAAAACTAAGTCAAAATCAACAACAAAATATGCAACAACAATAGATACTATATTTACACGATATTTAAACACGGTAGACAACAGAAATATTTGTATCTCATTTTAGTTATCATAAGCCACTTATAACATTTGTATCACAAAATACCGAAATAAATGAATAAAATTATAGTACACAACTCTGGCAATTATTTTAAAACTTGATTCCTACCATTTTGTTCAGCAGTTTCACTTCAACAGTGTGTTTATGTAGGTGAGACACATTACTATTTTTTGTTTTTTAATAATAATAAAAACAACACATTATCAACTGACATAGCAAAATAACACATAGCGGATTATCATTGCTGGTGTTACTTCATTTCAGTTGCTAGAAATATAATATCGGCGTAGTGTTTAAAGCTGATTTTTCGCACAATTGTAAAAAAAAAATATTATTTCGAAAATGTTTGATGATGACGAAGACTGACATTTTATTTTGATATTGGCTGCAGCTTCAAATTATGTTTTGGAAGGCTTAAAACAAGCAAAAAACGTCAAGAAAGAAAACAATGGGATAAGATTGGGAAAAACGTCGACCAACTGATAACAGTCGCAGCTTAACACCCGTCCTGATCAGACGCTTTTGTGCTACAAATATTAAAGAATGGAAGGGCGTTGCTATTATAGCACGAGCTCCTTACAATCCTTAATACAACAACCTCCAAGTTATTAAAAACAAAACAAAAATATATATACCCTACCATCTTACTAGTACGCTTCACGTGGGAGAATGAATCACGCTGCAACAAGTGAACGCAAACTCTTATTTGGCCGCAATGATTAATTTGAAATGTTTTCCACCCAAAACGTAAACGTGGCACCAACTCCAAATGAGCAGCGAGCTAAATCTCCTGCTTTGCTACTCCCAAATAGACAAAAGTCGCCAGAGTCGTGTAGTGTGCAATGCATGACACCAGAGCCGACCCAGAGCAACACTACATGCATTGTTTTGAAAGAATTGGTAAACAAAGTAAATAAAATAAATTCACCAATCATAGTGCAAGCAAGTAGAGCAAAAACAGCAACAGCTGCACTTGGTGAAAATCAACAATTACATAACGGGAAACCAAAAAACAAACCTGCGGTGCAGACAGACATTGACCGCTACATTCAAATAGAAAAAAACGAAAACTTAGCCCGCAGAAAAGCAATTGTGCTAAAAAATATTTTTGGATGTAAATAGATTTGCAATACTTACAAGAGGGGAAGTCCCCATTTAGAATGCTCCTCCGATATATATTCGTGAGTAAAGCTAAAACAAGCTTGTAGATAGTATTTCGAAAGTGATTAGTAACAACAGTTTCGACATTGTTTCTTTAACCAAGGGCAATATCAAAGAAAGAAAAGTGCAGATCTGCTCGGAATCAAATAACCAAGCTATAACTAAATTCTTAAATTAATCTAAGCGCAAATATTTCACCTATCAACTTAAAGCAGCAAATGCCTGATAGTGATAATTAAAGGCATTGAATCTACAGTAGTTTGTAAAGACATAAACAATGTTCTGGAAGAAAAAGGTTTCGAAATCAAAGTGATTATCAATATAATCAACAAAAATAAAATACCACAGCCTTTGTTTAAAGTTGAATTGGCACCAAACTCGCAGCGCCCACGCAAAACCGAAGTCCACCCTATATATAATCTCCAATACCTACTTCATCGTAGGGTGACAGGAACCTCAAAAGCGAACTAATCTTGTACCCTACGCTCAGGTTGTCTAGCATGTGAAGACTTATAGGAAACAGCAAATTCAGGTAATCACACTGCTAATTACAGAGGCTGTCCTGTGTATAAGGAATTAAAAAGCCGATTGCAACAACAAAGAGTACAGTTAGGTCTAAACTAAAACATATCCGTGCAGCGACTCCTACAGACTTGCATTCACTCTCAAAGGAAAATAATAAATAATAATAAATAACTATTATTCAAGGTATTGGCCATTCGATCATATATACACAATACAACCGTTTGTCCTTTGAGGCAAAAATATTAGAAATTTGAAATGTATATACGCAAATTTTGTTATTGTTTTTGCAAAACCATATGAAAAACTTTTTTCGCCTCTTCGTTGCTTATGCTTTGCTCCTGCTTGAATTGTGTGTTGTTGTTCTTATTGTATTGTTCCTTCTTATTTTTTAAAATTCTTAAAAAGTACAAATACAAAGAAAATAATAGAAATAAAATGAGTTTTTTTACATTATTATTTGTTTTCAGTATTGTTTATTTGAATAAAAAATTAAGAATATATTTGGGAAATTGAAATTTCAAATTTAAGAAGAAAGGGGTGATAAATTTACTTACAGATGAATTACTTGGGAGGGCGATATCATTTTCAATATTTGCTATTTAATTGTCAACACAAAATTGCTTCATAATGTTATAACAACGTTAGATCAAAGAGAGAACAAGGACTATTAATGTGTAATACAGTGGTTCCAACCAGTTGTACGCAGGAGCTTATATATGATCCGAAAAATAAATTAATGTTATTTTTCAATATTACGATTAATTATGTTAATTAAACGTTTCGATTAAAGTTTATTTTTAACCTTGTGGTCCCTGCTAATAATAATAGTAAAATCAAAATTGTCCCTGCTCCAAAAAAGGTTACGAACCATTGCACTAGCAAACAAATGGCAACAACAACGTTATGCAGGAGAGCGATAAACACAAAAATATAATGCACATAGTATGCACCGCATACATACATATATCTTTGTTGATATCCTCGTGTTATTTAATTTAATGATAGTAATTATAAGAAAATTTGTAATTATAAGAAAAAATGCCAGCATTTTTAACCTTGTGGTCGAAATATCGGTCGGAGAACGCGGAATACAAATCGACTTCATAATCTTCGAAGCAATGAGTCGGAAGAAGAACGTAGTCAACGTTTGGAGGCAAACAGAGTGAGAATTTCTCAAGCGAGATCACTTATGGCTCCGGAACAATCCATGCCGTTGAGACTAGGCGAGAGGCGACAAAATAGACGAGAAAAAGTTGCAATTCCCTATGAACGTTTGTCGTTTAAGTAAGCAATTGTCGATTACGCCGGCGATAATTCCGTGGAAATTGGAACAATGATCACAAGTAGTCAATATTGCAGTGCTTTAAGGTTTCGCCTTGAACCAACAGGATTATGTTGTCTGAACGGCAAGGCCACAACTGACAACGCCACCTGAACCACTGAATTCATTACTTTAGGGACAAGAATCTCTGTCGAAGCATTTTTTGCAGAACATTCAAAGTTACAAGAGTGTGTTCCAAATGGCATCATTTGATGCAAATATAATTGAGGAACGGGGTTTCAATCAAGGATAGATAGATAGATATGTATTATATGTAGATAGAACACCACCCGTGAGAAGGCGGGGCGGGCTGCTAGTTATATATAATTTGGTATAACGTTAATCAACGGAAGCCGTTTTTAAACATTAATAGGGTGTAGTGCACAGTGATTGGAATTAATGTAAATTAATTAAATAAGAATAAATTGCTTGCTATAGATTATGCTCTTCTTGTAGGGAGGTCATTAGGATGTAGTCTTTTGAGACGACGGCGTGCAAAGTGGGGAAACCAGGGTTTGGGTGATAATGGAGTCTGTTAATATATCTGCTGCTGTGGAAATTTATTTCATCAAAAACAGTTGAAATCCTCAGATCTCGGTGAAGTGCTGTGTTTCTCACATACCACGGTGCTCCAGATTTGCGCCGAAGCGCTTTGTTTTGGCAGGCTTGGATCCTCCGGATGTTATAAGAAGCAGTGAAACCCCATATCTGAATGCCATAGCGCCAGACAGGGGCCACTACTTGCTTATAGATGAGCAATACTTAATGCAAGCCTGCGGTAAACACGCAATAGCTAATCTATTCTGTTCAACTTCTGGTAGCAACAAGCAGTGACACACTTTACATGGGCGCGCCAAACCGAAATATGACACAAATGTAGTTTTAGTAATGTATGTACATGCCGTATTTATCATTTAAAAAAAAAAAAAAAAAAAAAATACACAAATGACATTCAATGTATTTGCCGTTGATTGACCATGAAAACATTTGCATGGGCAAATATTTATTTGCCAAATTTTGCGCAAATATTTGCTCACATCCGTGCTTGCTATGTTCACCTAGACAAATATTTGCTAATAATTATTTACCGGCAAACCAAGGCAAATATGTTTGCCGGTCAATTTCTACGCTGTTCACACTTGGCAAACAAATATATAAATGCCGGTTTGGCAACGTGTGCTGATGTATGGGTGGGGAAGAGGGAGAGAATTATTGGAAAGGCTAGTAGATATAAAAGAAAGGTCAATGTGTGTGATGGTATGTTGAGTGGAGTAATGAGTCGCCGATTTGTAGGTTAGGATAATATAATCTGTTTGGTATAAGTATTTAGCGAACCTCTGGCGTTGCATTTAGTGGAGCCCCAGTATGTACGCCAACTGTTATAGTCACCGAGTACCAGAGTGGGGTTGTTTTCTGAGTTAAAGACGTTTTCTAGATTACGTTTGATTAAAGACTCTAGGGGAAATGTAAATGTGATGATTGTAGTTCTATTGCTAATGATTCAAAGTCGTCGTTACTATTTAATTGTAAATGTTAAATGAATTTTCGGATTAGTAATGCTACTCCCCCAAATTTATTGGAGGCTTTGTTTGTTTTAATGTGTAGTTGACTGGAATTTGAATGTTATTAATGTGTTGTATGTGGGTTTCTTGGAGAGCGATTATGTGGGGCGAATGTTTTTTGATTAATATTAAGAGCTCACTGTAGTTATTAGTGTAGCCTTTAATGTTCCATTGGATAATTATTAAGAGACATTTATTTTATTATTTTTAATAATAAGATTCAGTCATCGACTAACACGCATTGCTATCAGACGTTTAACTCGCATAACTAATGGTGTTTCTTTTCCTTATCGACAAATTATTTTTTTTTCAGTTTAAATTTTCACGTTTTTTTTCTTTTCTTCTTTCGCACCTGAGCTTAATAAGTGATCGTTTTGAGAAAATTTCAACCATGGCCACGGGGGCCAACGGGGACAACCGGTTTTCGCCTCTAAGTGAAAGCCCTAAACCCAAAGTGAAAAGACGGTACCAAAAAATACAACTAGAATTTCCTGAGCTTCCTGAAGTCGTTCAGGCTAATCCCAAATATGTCACCCTATCGGCAACAGATGAGAAGAAACCAATTAATGATTACTCGTCTTTCTCTGTACATAAAGGCATAAAATTGTTAAGTAAAGATGTGGTTTCTATCTCGACTCTTCGGGATGGGAGCTTATTAATGCTTGTTAAAGAATCAATAAGTGGCAGTAAAGTTTTTGAAAGCTAAAACTAAAACATATTTTTTTTTATTAATAGTTATTTTAAAAACTTAGCACAAAATACAATAGCCAAACAGGGGATTGGTTTCCTTATTATGCGACATATCCCTCATAAGCTCTTTTTAATTAATTCCAACATACTATGTAATGGAATACTAATTCAAACAAATCCACAAGTAACTATTGTAAACAATTATATTCCTCTTAACCAAAACTTTTCTGAAAACGATATACTCGTAGAACGCTACATAAACAGCATCAACACTCCGCTTATTCTCATTGGCGATTTCAATTGCTGGAATACAGAAAAGGGATCTGTCTCCACTAATACACGAGGTAAAAATATTGAAAATATTATCACAAATGCCAATCTCGTCCTCTTGAATGATGGATCGGCCACTCATTTTTCACCCATGTTGACCTTACAATGGTTTCACCTCAAATTCTACATAGGTGCCAATGGCTGGTTTCACACAATTTGGATGGAAGTTACCACTTTGCTGTTACAACTAATCTTACCACAAACAACTTTGTAAGAGAAAGACTTATTCCCTCCCCGAAGTATAAAACTGACTTGGCTGATTGGGATAAATTTCAAACTGAAGTCCGTAGTAATATGGTAGACTGGACACCACGTAATATTTGTCGTGATATAGCTAAATTCACGAAAACCATACGTAAATCTGCCAATAATTCAATTCCTCAAACTAATCGTATACCACATAAGTCAATGATTCACTGGTGGAGCAGCCACCTTAATCAGCTCCGTCAAGAGAAACAAGCCCTCTGGCGGAACTACAAACACTGTATGACTGTAGGAAAAAGCTAAAGCCAAATTTAAAAAAAAAGACAAAACAAGATAAAAGACAATCCCTCTCTGATTATACATCCCGTATATCACCAGTCTCTTCAACTAAAAAGGTTTGGGCAGACATAAAAAACAATACTAGTGGACCCCCCCCTCCCCCACCATGTTTAATAATGAATCAAGTATGCCTAACATCTTCCAAAGATATCGTTGAAGCTTTCGGCAATCTTTGGTCTAATTATTCCAATTTTTCACACGAGTACACAGTGAAAAAAAACATCATTCTTAATACGGAGGGCAAAGGCAATAGAGACAAAAACTCTAAGCCTGCGCCACGGACGGCAACCGGACCAGTGAAAGGGAACGAAAGTCGGGTAACTGTGGGTGTAAGTCCTACTGATGGCAACTCCGAAAAGAAGAGCAGGGCTACAGATACTGCATTGGGAGTTGCGAAAAGGAGAAATTTGCCAAAACCGGCACCGAAACCAGAGGCGGCCTCCATGAAGGCGGGTGTCAGCTACGCCAACATCACCAAAGGTGTCGGACTGGCTATAATACCGAAGTCCTACCCGAAGATCATCCTCTCGCGCGAGAAACAGGGGCAACTCGAAAACCTGCTGATGGATGAGATGTTCAAGGGTTCGGAAACAGAACTTGAATTTGATGGTACACACTTTCGACCAAGCCTCATCCTGGTTGACTGTTACATCGCGGCGGTTGCTGATTAGGAAAAGTCGACGATACCTAAGCTATCTGGGTGGAAGGAGACAGAACTGACGATATGCATCAGAGATGCTATCCCTGGTGGATATGTGATGACTGTATACCTTCCTCGAGTAGCGGGTATCGAAGACAAGAAACTTCTCGATCTGATGGTAACTCAGAACTGAGCACCAATCTCTGGAGAATCTTCAGCAGTAAGGACGAGAAGAATGGGAAGCTATTAACGATCGGTATTGATGACCGATCGCTCGAAGCGATCAAAGCCAAGAGGTGCAAAGTGGCTTACAAATTTGGTAAGATCCCAGTCCATTTACACAAAAGACTTGCAAATGGACATCCTCTAGACACAGGGGCCACAACTGAGCAAAACTCAGCTGACGCTGAGGAGATCCGAAATGATATAGCTAAAGAAGTGGTTAGGAGCGAGATGCCTGCAGCCGAAATCAGCGTTCTCGCTGTCGAAAGCGTAGACATGACGCTATCAATTTAGCAACCCTAAAACTGACCGACGAGGTAGAAGACTTCGACAAAGTACTCCTGTCAGACATCGATGATGCCTTGGCGGAGAGCGATGCGAAGAAGAAACTGGCACGTCAGTAACGCGGAGATGGCCAGCATTAAAGTTGCTCAAATCAATCTCCACCATGCGAAGGCCGCCTCGGCAGTCATCGTGAGAGCAACATTCAGGTCCAACTTGAGCATAGTGCTGGCTCAGAAACCCTGATGTGATAACCCAAGAGCATGCATAGTACTAAAAAAAAAACATGAAATACTTGTGTCTTCCAGAGTTCCTCTCTAGAGATCTTGTAGCGGTGCAGATCCCGATCAACATCGACGGACACACCCGTGAAATCATATTTGCCTCAGGATACCTACCAGGGGAAGACAATCGAGCCCCACCTGATCTTTTCTGCAAACTGGCGGAGTACTGTGAAAGGAAGAAGCTACCTCTAATACTTGGATGTGACGCCAATGCGCATAACGAGGTATGGGGGAGCACTGACACCAACAAGCGCGGTGAGTTCCTTCTTGAATTTATCATTAGTAATAAATTAGAGATTCTTAATGTGGGTAATACATCCACCTTCGTAATAAAATGCTGAAAGAGGTCTTGGACCTAACCTTAAGAAACACCTGGGGCTCTAATCTAGTTCAAAATTGGATAGTTTCCGACGAACCATCAATGTCTGATCACAGAATACTGCGATTCGACATAATAGGGGTGCAACTAACGCAAAGATTGTTAAGGAATCCGAGAAAAACAAACTGGGATAATTACTTAAACAATCTGAATGCAAACCTAAGGCAACTAAAATTAGGAGACCATATTAGAAATGAAATACAACTAGAAACTACGGTAGAAAGTTTCAATAAAGTAATTATTGATTCATACGAGGACAGTTGTCCAATGAGCAAGGTACGCTCTACAAAGGACGTACCTTGGTGGAATAACGATCTAATGAAGCTAAGAACGGAAGTTCGAAGGTTATCAAACAGATCAAAAACTACCGGGGATTGGGCGGAATACAGAAGGACTCTAACACTCTATAACAAAGCAATTAGAGAAGCTAAACGCATAAGTTTTGGAACTTCTGCGGAAGCATCGAACACACCACTGAGGTATCTAAACTCTATAAAGTGCTAGCCAAAGGCAGTAGTATATCATCTACCAACCTTAAAAAAGGAGATGGTTCCTTCATGGAAAACGAATAAGAGAGGGTGAAATTACTTCTTGACACACACTTCCCAGGATCTTTCACACTTGTGGCGGCAGTGACAGATTATACTGATAACCTGGGTAGAGTGTGCAGAAATAAATGGATTAAAGCAAGCGAAATCTGCACAGAACCTAGGATTAGATGGGCAATTAACACTTTTAAGCCATTGAAATCACCTGGAGTAGACGAAATTTTTCCAGCCTTACTTCAGAAAGATACAGAGCAGCTACTAGGTCCACTGACAAGAATAGTAAGGAGCAGTATAGCGCTGGGTTAAATACCTAAGGGTTGGAGAAGGGCAAAGGTGGTAGTTTTGCCAAAGGCATGTAAGAAGGACCCACTTTATCCTAAATCCTTCAGGCCAATCTGCCTAACATCCTTTGTTCTAAAAACCTTAGAGAAAGTTGTAGATAACTACATACGGACTAGTTTTAGTACGAAATCCGCTGCACTACTGTCAGCATGCCTATAGAGGTGACAAAATCACTGCAGGATAGCTTTGAAAAGAAGGAAACGGCGCTATGCGCCTTCCTAGACATAGAAGGTGCTTTTGACAATACTTCACACGACGCTACAAGAAGAGAGGTTGATAATACTCTAGCTTCTTGGATGAGTAATATGCTTCACACCAGGAAGGTAGAAATACAAACTAGTGCAGGAAGTAAAATCGCTAACACCTTACGGGGTTGCCCACAGGGGTGTGCTATCACCACTTATGTGGAGTATAGTAGTAGACGAGCTATTGGTAGAATTAGGAAACAATGGTTTGTCGTTTCAGGGCTATGCGGACGACATAGTCATCACATGTAGAGGTAAATTTGAGGACACTCTATGTGATAAAATTCAATTAGGACTCAATCTAACGAAAAGATGATGCGCAACGGTTGGACTAAATATTAATTCAGCAAAAACGACGGTAGTACCATTTACACGGAAATATAAACTTAAGTATCTCAAAGCTATCCGTCTAGGCGGTATAGAGTTAGAACTCCAAAAAGAAGCAAAATTCTTGGGTATCCTTTTAGACCAAAAATTATTGTGGAAAACTCACATTGAGGAGGTAAAGCAGAACGTCATAAAAACTTTCATGACGTGTAGAGCCATCGCGGGTAAAAGTTGGGGTTGTACACCAAAAATTCTGCGATGGATATACACAGCAATTGTCGGACCTACGATTACCTACGGGGCAATAGTCTGAGAAAACTGCACGAAGCAGCAGACAGTAATAAACACTCTTAGCAAGGTACAAAGACTTGCATGTGTATGTATAACGGGAGCTATGCGAACATGTCCAACGGCATCAATGGAGAAACTCTTGCAACTCACTCCTCTTCATATCCACATCCAGTCACAAGCGAGGAGGGCAATTCTGAGGGTTGCTGGGAACAACACCAACACAGGAAGTTATCTCAACCAAAGGAACACACAACTTCTCACTGAGCATCTTCCTGAAATCTCGATGCCAAGGGACTCTATACTCCCAACGTTCAGCTTTAAGAAACTCTTCAAAACTGAGCTTAATAACAAAGGAAATTGGGAAGGTTTATCAGAAACATACAAGACAAACCAGTACATGATGACACTGACGATGGAGCCGGGGTGGGTGTATTTGGACCAGGGATAAGATACTCTGAACCATCACGTAAGAACACTTCTATCTTCTAAGCAGAAGTGTACGCGATAGATAGATGTGCGTACTTTAATCTCAAACGGAACTACCGGAACCGCAGAATAGCAATACTGACTGACAGTCAGGCAGCTATCAAAGCACTCAGATCTCACCAAGTCACTTCAAAACTGGTGTTGGAGTGCATTGATAAGCTGAACATACTAGGTCAACTCAATTAGGTGTGGATTCTATGGGTTCCGGGACACGTAGGGATTAATGGAAATGAAATGGCAGATAAACTCGCCAGGAAAGGAGCATCAACTCCTTTTGTAGGGCGCGAACCATTTTGTGGATTAGGATCGGGTAACATCTCTCGCATTATTTGGGAAGAAGAGGATAAACAAAGAAAATTATGCTGGGAAAAATTACTGGGGCTATAAAATTCAAAATTAGCGCTAGGGACATACAACCTAAAACGCTACAAGGATTGTATGAATCTAACGAAGAACAACTTGAGAATCATTACGGGATTATTAACAGGACATTGTAGGCTGAACTATCACCTAACAACACTGGGAATTTTCTCTAATGGTCTTTGCAGGTTCTGCCGGGAAGAGGACGAGACCGCACTACATGTGATAGGTACTTGCTCTGCCCTGATGCGCAATAGAGGGAAGCACCTTGGTGAATTCACCTTAACTGAGGACGAACTCAGACTCTGTGAGGTAGGATCAAAACTACAATTCATTGAGGGAATTGGGCTAGGAGAAGCACTCTAAGTCCGTGAAGGGGACACAATAGATCTCATAGGTCGCGGTGCAACATCCCCTAACAATAATAATAATACCGAATATTCTCCTCAAACTCTTTCAGCTACAGCTAAACATCTTGTATCCCCCATTTCCTATGTTAAATTCGAATCACCTCTCCAAAACACAAAAGGCAAAACACCAGGATCTGACAGAATCTCTTACCCAATGATTAGAAATTTGATACCAGAAGCCAAACACAAACTAATCGAAATATATAATCTAATGCTCACAAGTGGTTCTTATCCTCACACTTGGACTACCGCAATCACAGTTCCTATCCCTAAACCAAACAAACCCGCCCATGAAATTGGTAGTTTCAGGCCAATATCATTATAATCATGCCTCAACAAAATCATTGAAAAAATAATAGCTCGCAGATTAAGGTTCATTGACAGAAACAACCTAATTTCCCACCACCAAGTGGCTTTTAAGCGTAAACACAACACGATGGACGCTCTTCTACGAATACAACATTTCGTGTCGGACGCACTTTCAACAAAAAATCACGTCTCAATTTTAGGGACTGATTTTGAAAGAGCGGTTGATCGCGTGGGAATTCATGCGGTTCTTTCTCAACTCGAGCTCTGGGGGTTGGTCCGAAGATCTTTTATCTGGTAGAGGCCTTCATGACTCGACGCTCTTTCCGAATTCGTGTTAATAACGTTTTTTCAAATTTTTACACACTCCACAATGGCATCCCACAAGGTTCCCCCCTTTCAGTAGTTTTATTTATTATAACATTTGAAAAACTTAATAATATTGTATTACAACATAAAAATGTCCAATTATCAGTATATGTCGACGACGCAATAATTTATACAAAAATTAATGACGTTAATGCTGTAACTAACACCTTCTCAAAAATTTTGTCAGATATTAAGCAATGGGGAAACTAGTCGGGTGCCACGTTATCGATAGAAAAAAGCAAGATTTTCCATATCTGTCGAAAACAACACTGTAACTTTCCTACCTTGAATTTAAACAACATCTGAATAGAAAATGTAAATCACTTAAAACTCCTAGGCATAATTTTTGATAATAGATTTAATTTCAAACAACATTGCATATGTTTAGGAAAAAACCTAGAAAGTAGACTTCACATTATAAAATTTCTTAGCTCTAAATAATTACATATACATGTAAACACTCATTTAAATATCACAAGAGCACTAATCCTCTCCAAGCTTGACTATGGACTAGCAATCTACGGACTAAGCTCAAATGCCAACTTAAATAAAGTAAAAGTGCTATACCACACAGCCGTTCAACGATCTCTCAATGCCTTCCCAACCTCGCCGAATTTGTGTGTACTAGCGGAAGCTGGCCTTCCAACTATAAAGGATACACTTCAACTGTTACCGAAACATTATAACACATCTCCCGCTTTATAAAAATTTCACGAAGGCAATGAATGCTAAAAGAAAATATAATGTCAGCAATACGTCATGTGCTCTGCTGTGTAAGCAGCTCAACATCCCACTTTCGTCGCAAGCAAAGAAGAGTAAGTTCATCTCTCCACCATGGTTACTACTAAACTCGTCATTCAATTTAAAGCTGCAGCAATATAAAAAAGGTCACACATGCAGTGAGTTTTACGCTCAACTTTTCCTAGAAGAATATGAAAAGCTTTCTGACCGAAAATACGACTTATACAGACGGCTCCAAAAATGGCACCAACACTGCCTTTACAGTTGTTGATGACAATAATCAAATAATATCGGAAGGATTACTTCCCGAACACTGCTCTGTATTCACTACTGAAGCTCTTGCCGTACCTTCGCCCACGCAAATAGGGGACGGTACGTTAGACAGAAATTACAAACAAAACAACTGGCGATATCCGCAGCCTATGCATACAAAACAAAGATAAAATTTTGTTATTTTGGGTGCCCAGTCGCCAAGGTATAATTGGCAATGAAAAATATATTTCGATCGACCCCATGGACGAAAAAGATATGACGTGATCTCAAGTACGCATTATTGTGCATATACCGAACCGACGCCTTAGTACCCTCGGCCAACTACAACTATTGTATGAATTGCTCTTAGAAGATGTTTTGACGTATTGCATTTAATTTTTGTATGGTTTATTATGACATATGTTAGAAAAAATGCATTTTCAATTTTTTGAATTATAAATTTATTTTATATGAGACTCCGATGCTTAATGCGATGAGACGACGATCGTAGTTGTGAAAGTTAGTTTTTGAAGGGACACCCATAAATTGTATTTCGTATTTCTATTTTATATAACATGTTTAAAAAAAAATAATAATAATCAAATAGCGAGAAATAAAAAAAAATTGACTTGTAAAAACTGGGGATCGAACTGGTGACGCGAACTCTCACGTATTGTTGTGTATATACTGTACCGACTCCTTAGCACGCTCGGCCAATGACTGCTATTGTCTGAATTGGTCTTAGAAGCAAAAACAAAATGTTTTTTGAGGTATTTCATTTAAATTTTGTATGGTTTATTATGACATTTGTTAGAAAAAACGCTTTTTATATTATAAATTAATTCATTTTTTGTGGGTCAATTTTTTTGAAATAAAGTCTAAGCTGTGCTCCAAAAAAAGCTTCTTGTGGTTCAGTAATTTGATTTTGGATGGAATGAGTGCATTTTAATTGATACTTGTTCAAACCAAAAACAAACAGACAAAGTCTACGATTTTATTATATGTATAGATTAACTGAGTACTCACAAAGAATATTAAATATAAAGTTGTATTTGTTTTGAGATGATCTCTCTGTCTGTTTTTAGGAAGTTTCACTTCTATCACGAGTACGATGGTACACGAGCATTTTTTTTTCTAAAATATTTTATATTAACAACAAACTTAATTAAATGAAATTTTCAATTTGTCGCTAAACAAAACTGTTTTCCACTTATCTACAGTTAAATTAAAGTCTGTCCTAACGAAACTCAGTCTAACGAATGATGATTAAAAATGTTTTATTAAAATTTTAATAGCTAAATTGAAACTGCTGGGTAACACATTCCCCCCCACCAAGTGTTTTTTATTATAAATTATTTTATTAATGGATTTTTCCAGAAAATTCCACAAATATTTCCGTGTTGAAGTCAAAACTAGTGCTAATACGCAGCGTGAAATATGCAACATAGGGTGTTTGCTCATAACATCGATACAAAAGCATCATCTATGCTAGTTAATGACGAAGGGAAAATTAAGTTCAAGTTTTTTGTGTATAAGTACTTGCTAATCCTTGACCTGAATTCGCACCTCTTTGGCATACTAACCCAAGAGTTTCTGACCAAAGTTTTCCTGAATAAAATTTGTTTCAAGTCAAACAGTAGAATGGAATTTGATCCTTCAGACCACTATTAATAATTTAAAAGCTTCAATCATAACGGTTGTAGGGCATAAGGGTTTAAATACCAAATTAATGATTTGTTGCATTTGTTTCACACGCGTCGAAATAAACAGTGTACTGATTTTTTCGTTTTTCAATCAATGGTATTTACTAAAAGCAACTTAGAGCTGAAGGCTTCGACGCTAGTTGTTTAATAATTGGTTATAGTATTTTTTAGTATGTATATATAATTAAGTTTTATAAATAAATAAAAGCTACTTAATGAAATACATTTTAGAAAAAATCCTACTATTTGTGCATTAATTTTTTTTAAAACAGTCCAACAAAAAACTAAAACGACAATTTTTATATGACCAAATTTGTTGCTTTTGTTTTGAACAGTACTGTATATGAACGTATATATGTACTCACGATTAATTGAAATGCACTCTTTAAGCTCGTCACGCGCTTTAACAGAATGTTGATCATTGCATATTTTACGCAAAAAATTAATACTTTTGCCAGTTACTAGGATTTTATTTATCAAATCTGCGTTTATGAATTTGGGTAACATATTTATGCGTATACGGTATTTATCAAGCCACAAACGATCAGCACCCACATCGTCGAGGCACTCGATAAAAAATTCGTGGTCCCGGTCTGAGATTTCACCTTCGAGTAGCCAGAATTTCATCTTTTTTAACAGTGGCTTACATGTGGCAACCAAAAGATTTGTTGTAAGTTCTCTCAATACTGGACAACCATTGCCAAGAAAACCATAAATCAGAGACAGTAGTTCACCACCTTTTCCAGTTTGGCATGCTTCACATACTTTTGCTAATAGTTGCATACGCCTTAATGGCTCTGTATACCAAACAAGTAACTTTAATAGGGACAAACGTTCTCCACATGGAAAGATTTTATTTGGTTGACGCATACATTCCAATCGTTGCGTCCCTAACTGATCGTGTAGTGTTGCAACTGCGCCATAATATTTAGTAATTTCTGAATGAAGAGCGCCAATAAAACCTTGACCCATTTGTCCCAGTGGACTTAAACCACTGTTCGGATTCAAGTAACGTACAACAATGTTATGAAAATAACTAAAAATGTATTAAAAAATTAGTTTTAGAAAAATAAGTTGGTTAGTCACATTTAATGAGATCAATTTACCCCAATTCGGAGAGTCGTAACATAAGACCAGACTGAACAACGTTAAGTGCTTTGGCGCGTAAATGTAATTTGAAACGTCCTGTAATAGTATCCTTTTTTAAATAAGGTCCTCCAATTCCGTTGAATGCGAAAATAATATTTTGCACAATATCATAGTTTAGATCTGAGTTTTTTATTTCGCTTAGTAATTCCATATAGTCTGGCACGGATTGAATTTTAACGCAATTTGTTGATGCGGATGAGATATATGGATCATATATCTGTGGTACAGAATTCAACTTTGCTACAGAATTATCGGAAAAGATCTTCAATTGGATATTTTCAGATTTATTTTTATGATTGATATTGATTTTTTTGCTGTTGTTATCGGAAGTTGTTAAAATGGTGTCAAAATGTAGTGCCCTTCCCCCCAAAAAGGTCTTGGTTGTCTTTTGGAGTTGTTGATGAATTTCTTTCCTAAGGCTACGTGACTGATCCAAGTCTCCCTGATTTAAATGATGTGGCCCATTTAGAAAGTCCCCAAACTTTATCACATTAAGAGATTTTACACATTCTTTGCCATAATTGCAACTTTCATTTGTTGTATCCGATTCAATTATATGAAGAAAAAATGTCATTATGGCACGACGCATTTCTGGTTCCATTGGCTGTAAACAATCAGAGTATAATGAATTTGGACGTACTACACTTTGTAAATTATGGTAGGTACATGATACACTTACCAATGTACGAAGGCTATGATGTCTTCTCTTAAAGGCTTCGCTTAGTATTATAGCATTCTCAGCATTTATACTAGTGTCATGGAGTTTCTCTAAAATTTTTACAACAACTGCAGGTTCTTCCAATGGGAGTACACTAGTAAAAGCATTTGGAGTTTGTGACAAATATTGAGAACAAATTCGAAGAGATTGCCCTACGCAATTGAATATTAAGATAAGTTCAAGCATGCTGTTACTAACATTATAACTCACAAACTTTAGTTTCATCTCCAATCATAGTTTTGCACAGCAATGATAATAATTGGATGATGTCTTTGCTTTGGACTGTGTGATCGGTACTACTACGACCAGTGGGCACGGGTACGATGCCATCGTTTGACATTGTTGTTTGAATATCGTTTTTAACAAATCGTGTCTTTTCCTTCTGTGAATATCCTTTCGTATTATATTGAGCACAACAAAAACATAGTTTTTCAAAATTTTTAAAAAAAAGTTTTGCTTAAGTAAAATTTATTTAAACTCACATTAACTCTTGTCGTTCAAATTCCGACATACAAAATTTAAGTCAAAAGAAAATTGAATAGTGTTAAAAAATCATTAAGTAAATACTCAAGACTTTCAGAATATAAGCAGGCAGATGTTAGGCAGCTAATTGGAGTCCAAACTACATACCATGCGAACCAGGTATTGTAACGTTTGGTGCTTTGGGTAGCAAAGTGTTGATTTTTATGATGCAAACTACAGAACAATTTGCGTCGAACGCCTGTGTTGTCAATATGCAGTTGAGATATGTTCAACTTTTTTGTTGCTTATATGGTATACTCACGGTGAATCATGAATCAGTTTGAAAGTGTTAGTGAAATAAGCATGTGTGAGTGACACCGACAATGATTCACGGCTCGATTACCAAAAATCAAAGTGAGTTTTAGAAATTAAAATGGAAATTTTTGTGAAAAATACATGATTAAGAACAATTCGCAGTGTTTGCACTCAAGCTATATTTTTCATTTCTGCTACTAATTTCATTAAAATTTTGAAGAAAATTTTACAATTAGAAACTTACTTAAAATTGTTTTGTACATGATCAGCAGTTTAATGTCGAGAATGCACAAAATGACCAAAAACTAGACAGCTCTGCCGCAGAGTGACCAGCATTGAAACAGTTCAAGTAGAACTCAAGCAGAACACAGAGTTCTCAATACTACAACAACAGCAAATTTCAGTCATTTTCCCTATTGTTGTTGTCGCGTATGCATTTTACTAATACTATGAGAATTGATTACATTAATATTCAGAGTACATACAGAAGTACGCATTATGATCGTGCAATGGCACATGTTTAAAATGTACTGCGTATGGTGAAAAAGCTCCATAAGTGTTTGACCCATATCCATCAACCAAGTAAATTTCAAAACTCTTTGACCTCTAAGAGGCGCGTGAAGAGTATTACAACTTCGGCTTTGCCAAAGTTAGTCTTCTTTTTACTGTTTTATTTTGGGTTGGGCTGGAACAATTCTGGCACATGGGGCAATAATTCGCGAGTAGCTGCTAGCTTGTCAGCCAGTTGTCTTTCAAGTCTCGGTTTCTTTTTGTCGAATCAAATGTACCTTAGTAGAAAACAATTCGACAGAGGTGCCATTTGTTTTCCAAAGATCTTCAACATTGACATGATTCGCAACCCTGAGTGGTACAACAAACCAAATAGCGGTTTTATTTCTATTATATTAGTTGGTTTTGCATCTTATATGTACAATACATAGAACTAAGAATATAATTGCAAATTATAGTGGCTTTACAGTGGCTCGAATCACGAAGATTCGGTTTTGTGGTTTACAGTGGTATTTTAGAATCACGAACAGCTGTTGTTTGTTTTGATTATACATACAAATGGAACGTTGTGGCTAATTGTGATAATTAAAATGGACATTTTGTGAAAAATATATGATTGAGAACAATTTGGAGTGTATGCAAATAATACTTGCAGCTTCCTTTTTCATTACTGCTACTCATTTTAATAATATTTGAAGAAAAAATTACAATTTAAAATTTTCTTCAAATTGTTTTGTGCAATGATCAGCTGTTTTATGTGCGGCGCGCAAAAAAACGAAGAAGAAGACACATGACAGTCACAAAAAACGACGAAATTATGAAAATGCTGCCAACCTACATGGAAGAATTGCCCAGCCCTATTAAGACTGACCATTCAAAAAAACCGAATCTTTGCGAATCTATTTGAGATTAGAATCTCACAATCGAATCTCTCTACAACAACAACCCCTAATTTTTGTCATTTTCCCTGTTGTTGTTGTCAAATGAGACTCGAATCATTGTCGCATCTTCATAGATTCGAATCTTCGCTCACTGTAAAGCCAATATTATAATTTATTAACAATATTATTATTAATATAAGCAAAAGTGACAAAGGCCTTCAGCTCAGGGGGAGATTTAGGAAGGATTGGAGGAAATTAGAAAAGTGCAAGATCAAACTGAGCGGGAATCGAGCCAGTGACTCTGAGGTGTCAGCTTGGCGCACTAACCAATGAGCCAACGAGCCAGTCAAAAATATCTTATATATTATTTGTGTTTCAATAAGAACGCAAAGACTGTGCAATACAATAACAAAACAAACACAAAATTCAAGAAGCAGCAAAGTATGAACAATGAAACACATGATACAATAATATAAGGGAATGTACCCATACTACGTGACCATTTTTTAAAATTTTTTAACCACCTCCCCCCGTCGGTGACCACCCGTAGTATATGGCAGGCCGTTAGCTCCCTATGGGTACGAAACCCTAAAAACTAATGTAAAATTATATTGTAACAGGAACTTAATTTACATAAACAAGTCGTTTTTTATTTTATACATCTTTAACGAACACGTTCCCACCATCAATCCACTCGGACATATCGTTGATTATAGAGGCGGTAGCATCAGGAGTTTTCTCAGACGTGATTATTTTGTCTTCATCGACGGCCTTGACGTCTATTCACTCCACACTTTCCTCCACGACACACAAGACTTCCTGTGGTCTCCTGCAGAGAACCCGCAGAGGTCGCACGCGAGACTCGTCCACTGTACCACCATGGTCGATGGTGGCAAAATAAAGTCCACAAACTGAGCACTTCATTCCGGTGATGTCATCTTTAATATATGGGCAGTATGTATCGTAAGGTATTTCTCTAACCTGTGGGAGATCCGGCTGTAGTTTTATACATTGCTGCACAAGCAATGATGGAAAAATTTCCGTGGCCGTCAATAACCACCTGCGACCAAATCCCAGCCAATATTTTGCTTGAAAAAAATATAGAATGAAATATATAATTTAAAATTCAAGTCTTTATATTTTAGCAGCGGAGAAATCACTGCATTAAAATATTGTATCTGCATGTTGAAAGTCTTTTAATTCTAGCTCGTTATCGATGGTTTTCCCTAAAGAATCGAGATGGGACCCGTAGTGTTCATAGCCGTGGCTAGCTCACGGCTCAACGGTGCCATCCTTCACTCAACCCGGTTGTAAGCCGATTGACTCAGTGCATTCGTAAGCACGAACAGCCCATCCAAATCATACTGTTTAAACTGTGATATAGATATCGCCTTTTGTAGCGTGGATTTCATGGGGTCCTCCATCCACCGATAAAATGTTCACAGGTTTGACTTTTCCATTCATCCTTAAGGCCAGATTTTTAAAATCATCTAATGTTAGCAGTTTCATAAGATCTTTGGATTGAGTTGTTGCTGTCGAACTGCTATGTTTTCCACTGCGGATTACGATATACGTTGGGCCAGAATATGTAATAGCTTCTTTTCTACCCACGCAGTACTTTTTGATTATGATACCAGCATATGCCGAAGGTTAATGGCGTTCTCCAACAGCAAAATCGTGGTCGTCGAGGCGTATTTTATAACTCAGATGCATTAAAGCAAGAGCATGTACTTTTGCAGCCATTTTTCCAACCGGTACTTTTGCGTTATCATCTTGAGAGATAAAAACTACTTGTTCGGGCCCAAGTATAAATGCAAGTTCCTCGACGTTGCCGTTGTCAGTAGCCTTGCAAAAATATTGATCGGCGTGACCTCGGTGTCTATCTGTTTGAGCTCGACACAGTCTCACAGGCACATTTTTGACACGAAGCTTGCCCTCTAAGGATCCAGAATACTTTGGAATCAGCATACGGTATGTAGAGGTTGCGAGATACAACATCCATCTTCAACAAGCCGTGCACGCAATTCAACAAGAGTCTTACAAGTTCTTAATACTTCTGATTGGCGTCGATCATGAGCTGAGCTCCCATGTGTTGGTATATCGCAAATTACTTGACGAAGACCTGACTGATTTTGTTCAAGGGAAGGGCGTCCTGCCAGAGTCTTTATAGATAAGGATTGCGCTTTGGGATGAGCGGATTTCAGGCTCAAAATTTCAGCTTTTGTTTTGCCCTAAATTTTCGCATGTTCTCTGCACGAACTATTTTGTTCTTTAGCATCACTGTATGCATCAGAGATGAATAGAAGCGCCAAAAGTGAAGGGAACATATCTGCGCCCACGCTAAGGCGTCCTCAACCCCCCTAACCAACAACGCCGGACCCAAACTGAGAGAAGGTGGAGCTGAAGATCTGGCCAGGTCTAGGGAGGGCGTCCATAAAAACCAATAAACAACATGGCCTTCATGTATATTCAGATAAACCGGCAGCTTCTGCAGTTCTGGAGAAAGTGTTTAATCTGGGTCACCTGGATGCTGCCCTTATCCAAGAGTCATATGTTATTAGGGATCAGGTAAAGCGCATACCAGGTGAGTTAATTTATGAATAATACAATGCAGGCAAACCTAGAGCTTGCATTATGATAAGGAAGGATCGTAATGCCTATCTAATATCAGAACACACTATCAAGGATCAAACGACCATCTGTATATAATAATAATACTAATAATAATAATAATACTATGCTCATCATACCTGCCAGGGGATAGTGTAGACCTGTCATTCATAAGCACAAGGAATCTTGTGGAGGATTGCCAGAGGAAGAACCAACACCTAATCAAGTGATGCCAATGCTCACCATACCATGTGGGGAAGTGCGGACACCAATTTTAGGGGTGAGTGCCTTGCTGAACATATTTACTTATCTAAACTAGAATTGTTAAATGTAGGAAATAAACCAACATTTAGGAATAGTAATAATAGAAGAGTCAGAAGGGTTTATCCCGGGGACTCACGACTGGGCACAAGCTAGAGAGGCCAAACAGAGGCCAATCAATATGCCTATCAAATGGGCAAGTCAACAACGCATGCACTTCTTGATCTCACTCAGAAGATTAAAAAATCACTGTTGAATAAAGAAGGAATTCCGCCATATAAATGGGGCTATCCGACGTAGAGGTGTCGATCGTAAAACCTGTAATTGGTGTGAAAACTTTTTAAAATATAGAAATATCAACATGACAATAGGCCAAACTACCTATATTGTTCGTGCTGCGAAAGGATGTCCGCAGAGAGGAGTACTCCCCCTCTTTTGCGGTCCATTGCAGTTGACGAATTCTTTCAATTACTTAGTAAACATGGTTTCTATGTACAGAGGTATTTATTAATATTTGAGGACACTACATCGGATAGACTCCAAGAAGCGATAAATGTAATCATGAAGTAGTTTGCAGAAGTAGGACTTAGCGTAAACCCAAGAAAGACCACCGTAGTTATCTTTACAAAAAAGAGAAATAGGTCTCGATTCAAAGAACCGTCCATTCTTTGGGAAAGAGTAGCATTCTCTAGAGAAGTGAAGTATTTAGGTGTCACACTTGATGAGAAGCTGCTCCGGATCAGCCATCTACAATCCACCATACTTAAGGCCAGGGCTACCATATGAACCAGTCGTAGACTCCTCGGTTAGAACTGGGGTCTCAACCCGCGTATACCATTGTGGCCATATACGGCTATCACCAGACCAATCTTATCCTACGCTGCACCCATCTGGTATACCAAACTAGATAGAAGTACAGCAAGGTTGGAAATCGGTAGAGTACAAAGACTGGCTTGTGTGTATAACTAGTGCCATGAGGAGAACTCCAACAGCTGCCTTGGAAACGCTATTGAATATACCATCAATCCACCTGCTTATAAAGAAGGAAGCAATGCTATTCATGGCAAAGTTAATTATATTATCCAATGAAGCAGACTGCAAATATCAAACAGTCCCGTCTAAGGGACAAGCTCAATCTGAGCGGAGCCAACCTAATCATAAGCGATCTTTGTCCCACGAAATTTAACTTTCATAGAAACTTTATAGTTATATTTCCGGACAGGATAAATTGGGAACGAGCAAGGCCCAAACCCTCTCGTGACTCCCACGTGTGGTACACGGATGGTTCTAAAACTGACACTGGCGTAGGAGCTGGGGTATTTGGGGAAAACCCTAGGAGACGTATAGTCTGCAGCATGGGCCACGAGAACTCAGTATTCCAGGCAGAAATACATGCTATAGAATTATAATCTAGTACTAGTACAGAATATTCACCTTTACGAAGAAATTGAGGAGGCGTGCGCTTTTCTCAGTCCCAATCTGACAAAGTTCCTCGATTTTCAATTGTGTAAGACGCTTCAGCTCCTTTGGATTCTTTTTATACTCATCTCTTAAAGGCATCTAAAATTCATTAGTCTTGTTTTGTATTGCCTGAATTGACAAAGAATTCTTGTAACATTTAAGAAATGCATTATACAGCCGATCGTGCAACGACGTTATTGTTTTGCCACAAACTCTCGCCGCTTTGCTTAATAACTGCAATGCACTGCACACTGTCAGTTTTCAATCAGCTGACGTCCCGGCATATATGCGTCAGTGTTGCCACCTGTGAGTTTAATTATAAAACAGACACTTTGGTCCATGCAATTCCATACATTTTCTATGGAAATTTGTTTTTTTTTTAGTTTTTCACCATTTGTTTTATTGAACCTTTTCGAACTCATAACTAGTTTCATTCCTATATACTTATATCAATTTCATCGTGTTTGTACAAAGTGAAAGGACGTGTTTTCGTGTTTGTGATTATTTTGAATATAGCTCGAAAAAGCGCGAGATTTTCCTAGATGATGTTGACTATGTGACGGAAACCTAAGACCCCCCCTGTAACCAACCATAGTATTTTGAAGTCTCCCTCCCCACCTTAACGGGTCACGTAGTATAGGTACTTTCCCTAAGGTAGCGCCAATTTGGCTTGTTAAAGCTTGAATACAAACGACGCTATCTTTCAAATCGACTTTTGGTGCATTCGTGCAGCGAAACACAAAAATTGAATTGTATGAAATCGTATCGAGCGAATTATTATACAAAGCTTCGTTGCGAATGACATTAAACTGATTTGGCAAATGGCAATTTCCTTGCA
The DNA here is from genome assembly GCA_035041805.1 of Amiota mariae. NCBI lineage: Eukaryota > Metazoa > Arthropoda > Insecta > Diptera > Drosophilidae > Amiota > Amiota mariae. The sequence continues at coordinate 41,806 of JAWNKV010000355.1, forward strand.
GTTGTTGATGTTGGAAATTGAAATTGAAGTTCCCATTTTTATTAATAAGCAACTTTATTGCTTCCAGTATGGCTATCGATTGTGCGTAGAAAATTGATGAGTAGTGACGCAAACTATATTTGAGTACTTCTGTTTCAGAAGTGATAGCATAAGTTTCAATTTTATTTTGTAGATGAAAGTGTGATTGTTGAATTTAGATTTTATCCTAAGAAAATGTTGCATATTAATGTCGGCAGGTGTGTTAGTTTTATGATATGTTCTGAGTGAGGTGTTTATCAGGAATGTAGGAAGTAACCAAGGAGGTTTTGTGTGTAATAAGTTTTTTTCAGGCAAGTATGGCTGCTTGTTATGTTAAATTTGTATTAAAAGTAGATAATCCCTTTTCACTTCGATTGTTGGGATATTTGCCTCATAAAGAATATTGTTAATGGGTGTAGAGTGAAATGCTCCTAAAGATAGGCGAATTGCAGAATTCAACGTGGATTTTAATTTGTTTAGAGTTGATTTTGGTGCATGTCCATAAATAAATAGTGCAAATGAGATTAACATGGATTTAGTTATAGTTAATAGAGTATGTGCAATTGAATTTACAGCTAGCCAAGCATTTAATTATATTGAGTTTACGTTCTAGAGAAGGTAAAAGTGTTTTTATGTATGAATCCCATCTATATTTATTATTTATAGTTGGCCCGGCCACGCGTTGCTGTGGCTCAGTTCAAATACGCAGAATAACACAACTTTTGAATGCAGTGAACATATTTTCAATTCATAAAGAAAAAAACCTTTTAGTCGTTTAATAATTTTATGTTAACAAAGCGCCATCTATTGGTGGCTAGCCCAACGCTATCATTGAAAATGCTCATACAAATACTCACGCATTATTTGCAAAAGCAATTAATGCTCGAACAACGAAACACACAGTCTCTCTCTCTTGGGTCGATCTCAGTGATCAGCATATACAAACAGAAGAAAACGAAGAGCGCAATACTCTTGTGCGTACTCAGAGAGGAAAAAATACAACAATAACAAAAACAAAAATAACACTAAATTCAAGAAGAAGCACAGCATGAAAACGTACGAACATTTCTGTGCTTGGTTGTGGAAAAAATTTAAAAATATGAATTCTAAAGAAACTATATTTAAAAAATTAAAAATAAAAAAGTAGGTATGCCACTCGATTGTTTAGGACAAAAATATTCTCTAAAAAAAAAAAATTATTAAAATCGGTTCAATACATTTTGCGTGAAAGCGTTACATATACAACGTCCATATAAGCAAATTTATATAATAGTATAGATATAGAAGTTATTATTATTATTAAAAATTAATTATAATACACTTGTATACTAAATAATACTGTAACTAATTATATAATTATTAGAACACTAACGTCGAGGCCTTCAGCTCTACTTTAAAAATTATATTATTATACATTATTATACATTTTTTTTGTTGCTTATATCTGATCAAGTAAATTAAATTTTTTTATAAAATTATATATTTTCTCTATATTATCAGATGAGACTGTTGATAAGTATATTGAAGGTATTAAGTCTGGGAAATGGGTTTTCCTGATATTCTCCAGTTTAGGGCAAGTATCGAGAATGTGAATGGTCGATAAATATTGTCCACATAAAGGACAATATGGCTTGGTGTCCCCGGTAAGCAGGTGGGTATGGTGCTGTGTCCAATCCGAAGGCGGACGAATATGCGGCATTTTGAACGAGAGCAATTTGCAGGGTAGCGGAACTTATCCAGATTTGGGTTAAAATCTTTATATCTGTATTGGAAAGTTGACCAGTTGTTAACTATCTACCGCGAAGATAGGGGTAGATAGCTTTTTTTATGTCCTTTTCACCGGCGGGAATGACGGTAACGGTGGGATATATAGCCATTGATTTTGCTGCAGTGCCAGCCAATTCGTTTTCGTTGATATCTTTGTGGCTGGGTACCCAAAAAGGTGAAGTTTGGCAAGAGTTTTTATTGGTTATAGCTTCCAGAGTGGACAAACTGTTTTTTTCCATTTTTTCCATGTGTAATATAGAATAATATTCTGGAAGCCACCCTGCTCCTACGATTCGGCCACTCATGTCCACACACGCAAAAGCTGTGATATGCTGGGTTTTTGTTCCGTCAGTGTACAGCCAAGTACGGCTTTTATATATAGGTTCCGACTCTACAGCAAATAGTTTGCGGAAAGCATTGCCGCTGGTGTCGTTCTTTGGGAACTCTCGTAGGGAAGTATTGACGGTTGATGGATGTAGAAGCCACGGTGGCGTTATAGACTTTATCGTAACTGGTGGCGGTTGAATGTCATATTTTTTGGAAAGAGAGGCGCATCGCCTCAAAGTAGAGAGACGCTTGTTTTTCTTCCTCTGACTGACCGCTTTACATATATCATTTTGAAGAAGTTGGTTCGGTGAGCAAAACAGTTTCGGGATTAGTGTTGCTGTCGCTTTGACGATTTTTTCTTCAATGGACGGCAGACCAGCCTCGGCCAAAATGCATTTTATTGGTGACGTTGGGAAAACGCTGATGCAACGAGGAGCTGCTGTGTGATAGGCGGGTGTGAGCATCCTAAGATGTGATTTAGCGCACCAACCGAAAATCGGATCGCGTATTCAATTGCGGATAGTACCAGGGCCCTTGTAACATTGATTAGAGTATTAACATTGATTAGAGAGTGCATAGAGGTAAGGTATTTTATTACATTAAGTTTTTTCTCAAGACAGCCCCTTAAATATAAACAGTGCGTTTTGAAAGTCATTATTTTGTCAAAATAAACGCCAAGTACTCTAAGAGCCTTGACGCAGTGTATGTTAAAATTATTAAAGTTCAAACAAGCATATGTACAGTGACTTTTTTTGCAAATGTGAAGGATCTTAAATTTATTAGGAGAACGCTTTTTCGAAATCAGTCGCCAGTAAGGTGACATGATTTTTATTCGAAAGAGCGTCCGACACGAAGCGCTCCAGGAACAGCAGGGAGTCCATCGTGCAGTGCTTGGGCTTAAATCCACTTGATTTGGGCTTAGGAATTTATTAATGGTAATATATCACATGAGCCTGCGAGCTATCATTTTCTCAAAGATTTTGCTGAGGCATGAGAGTAGGGAGATCGGACAAAAGCTGGATATTTCAGAGGAAGGTTTGTTTGGTTTTGGAATAGGCACCACAATCGTCGATTTCCAAACGTGAGGATATCGGCCTTCATTAATAATGCAATTGTACGTTCCCAAAAGTCGACCCTTGGTCGAAGCCGGCAAGTGCTTAAGCATCGGGTATGATATGCGGTCATGTCCTGGTGTTTTGCTTTTGGACTTATGCAACGCGATTTCGAGTTCTAGATCAGTTAAATCGTATTAAAGTTGTCTGGGTGCCAAAGTAAGACAATTGGGAATATGTTCATAGTCAAGAAGTATTTTTTTTTTGTCGCATATATTCTTTATCAAAGCTGTTATCCACGGAGTAAACGTACCAACTCTTTGGAAACTCAATTGCAATATCGAAGGGGGCAGTTAGCAAACTGTTTTGGGACTTAGTGCATTTTAATAGTGGGATGGAGATCCCTACAAGTGCATTTATATCAGATCAAATTTGTCTTGTTGTAGACTGGGGAGATATATTTGATGTAAATGCAGCAAAGCTTTTCCGCATGGCTTCTTTAACAGCACGTTTGAAGTAGGCATTAGCTTTTTTGGGGGATAGAAGGTTAGCATCATCATTTTATGTTTGTATGTCTGCCAGAGCTGTTGTTTTGTATCCCAGCATATTTTGTTCCACCAGCATATTTTTTTCTTTAATGGCTTAGTCTTGGGTATGGCAATATTGGCAGAAAATCTGATCATTTAAGTAAGTTTGGCAACTTGCCGTTGAATGTCCAAATTGTGCCCATATTGAGACATTTCTTCGCAAACCGACCCATACAACTCACAATTGGCTAATTCTGTTTTCAATTTTGGAGGGAATAAGGTTTTTACAAAGTTAGCCTGTTGAAGTAAGTGCGTTGCTATCGGAAAATGGTCGCTGCTAAGTAGGTCGGGCAGGACCTCCCGTTTGCAAAGGGAATAAAGTACCCAGAATGTTGTTTGGGCAAATTATGTTTTTAGAATTGTAGGGTAAATGAGTTTCCTGAAGACATATAACATCTGGGCTATAGTTATTTATTAGAATTCTTAGTTCGTCAAAGTTGTTTATGTATCCTTTTAAAATCCATTGAATAACTTTAAGTATCATTTTAAATAATGTATAGAGTTATATGTCTTCAAGGTTTGCTTTAATTATAATTATTATTTTTTATTGAAGTGATATTGACTCGTCGGAGTCAACATCAGAGAAAGAAGAATTATGAGATGTGGTGTTTTCCGATGAGAAAAGATTGTGTTGTGTAAACGTATGTGTGTTTCCAGTTGTAGGAATATGTGTGTTTTCTGTGAAGTTATTTGTTGCTAGATTGCGTTGTGTAAATGTATTTGTATGTGTGTTTCCAGTTGTAGGATGATGTGCGTTTTCTGTGAAGTTATTTGTTGTTAGATTAGAACTAACAATAAGAGGTTTTAAGAAGGAATGGGGGTAACCGATTGGTTGAGAGAGGGGTTTGGGGACTGTCGAGATGCCAGACTTGAGACTGCTGTCAGTATAGTTAGCAATCTCGCTCTTATCAGTAGTTGATTTCTTATTGTACTTGTCTTTTTTGTTATTTTCGTTATGTTTGGTCCCTGCGACTGCAGCGTAGCTACTCGGGTTGGAGGGTTTAGGCAAAGAGGCTTTGTAAAGGTTTCTGGCTTCGCGCATTGTACATTTTTTAGATGTTTTAATTTTTAAAATGTCTTTTTGTTATTTGTAAGCATTGCATTGCTTATCAGAAGCTGTATGATTTTCTGAGCAGTTTACGCATTTCGGAGAACAAGTGTGTGGGGGGTTAGACCACAGGAATTGCATGCTGGTTCGTTTTTGCAATGTTTTTGTGTGTGTCCCAGGTTTTGACAAGCTTTATATCTCATCGGATTTGGAATGTTTTCGGAAACCTTAAGTAGGGTGCATAAATAGTCCCCTTCACCGAATTTAGAACTTCATGAAGCTTGTAATCAATTTTGCATATACCTGGAAGTTCAGCTGTATGGATGAATTTATTTGCGTCGACCCCTGAATTAACTAACATTAGTAAATTTCGTCTTTTAAATTGGAGATGGAAGAAATGTTCTTATTGATGAGTTGGAGTGCTTTATGAACAGCAAGGCAGTTATATTCAGATATCGTTTTCTCACTATCTTTAGTGGCGACTATTATATATTTGGGGTTAGCAAGGTTGGCTACCGGAATTTCGGGGAATGGGTTAAAGGTTTTTTGTGGTTGCTTGAGTTTTTTCAATGGAGGGCTTTCGCCCAGAGCACTGTACCGATTTTCCCTCAGGTTGGGTGGCCCCGGGTCACCCATATTTGACTAAATAATGCTAAACTAACCTTAAATTAGTTCTTTACTTTCCGACACGTGCAAAATCGGCGTTTTTTTCCGCACACAAACGGCGTTCTTCTTACTGGTATTTATGTTCGCACAAAGAGAAAGAGATAAAAAGAAAAGAAGAAAAGGAATGAAGCGAAAAAAACTGATAAGAACTAGACTGCACAGTAACTGACGTCTGCTCGCGATGAGTATTAGTTGGCAACTGAGATATAGAAGTTAAACCAAGAATGCTTATGGAAGATAATGTAGGAATTTGCATATTGTTGCAGGAGATGTGACACATACAGTTTACGACATACGAGTACATATGTGTAAATGTTGGCACTTCTGTAGTGACAGAGATGTGCCTGAAAATGAGCAGCATCTTTCGGTATTATGGTTGTCTAAATTATGGTTGATATTTTTTACTTTTGTTGAAATTTTTGATTAAAAAGAAGTCATCCACAAAAGCACTGAAATTGATTTCTTTTTGTATGCTAATGATATTAGCTAATTTGTTATAACCAATAAGGAAGAGTATGACAGATATCGGAGAGCCTTGTGGGATGCCATTATCTAGAGGATATATGTTGGAGGTTTGATTTCCAACTCGTACAGTTATTGTTATGGGCGTAACCAGGATTTCATCTTGGGGGAGTGGTAAATATATTTTGCGTGGTAGTTTAACGTTACTTCAAAAATCTGATACAAATAATGGAAATATACAAATACATAACAAAATGCAATTCATATTTTTTTAAATTATTCAAAAGTATTGAGTGCAAACTACATGCATAATTAGTAAAAACGTTGTTATTGTTACGCTGTCTACTAGGCGAAAGAGGCGAGGAGAGCGGTCAAACAACACAAAAATATTTCGAAAAACAAAGTGCACATAAACTAAAATAAATTAATCACAAAAAAAATGAGAGAAATAAACAATAAATAGGAAAAAAACGTGAAAATAAATAAATAAGGATAATATGAAATACCAGCCTCTGACCCGATGGGGGAAATTTATTTGCAAATAGGAGCGAGCTATGCCCCTACTCACAGCTATGTGTGGTCAGAGACATATGAATTAATAAACTACAATAATGCAGATGGCAAAGGTGACCCAAATCAGCGACATCCAGTTCATCCAGCCTGCAGTCTGATCAGGATTCCCGTAGGCAGCGAATGACGATGGTATTAATCGTTGATGGCGATATCTCGGGTGAGAGAACGTGATAGAATTTATTATATAACGTGCATAAAACTCGGAAAGGATCGTGTAGGGCATAGTTAGTAGTGCATCTATTCAATGCTAAAGGGAAAAAGTTTCTGGTAGGACGACTAGGAACACAAAAGTTTAACTGATTCAATAGCTCAGGAGAATCAATTTCCCCAACTATGAGCTTATGAAGAAAACTAATCCCAAGAGCTATCCTATGATGCACCAAAGATGGAAGACTGATAAGAAGGAGCCTATCAGAGTAAGATGGCAAACGCGAATTAGGATTCCAGTTTAGGCCACGAAGGGCAAACAGGAGGAATTGTTTCTGTGCAGACTCAATTCGAACTTGATTATTTATATATTGCGGTGACACAAATGCAAGAGCAATACTCGAGGAGTGGACACATAAGAGATATAAAAAGAGTCTTTGTGGTATAAGGGCCTTTAAATTCTATAGACCAACGTTTAATGAAACCAAAAACACTCTTCGCTTTATTTACGATAGAAGAGATATGTTGGTTAAAACACAGCTTGGGATCAAACTGGACACCGAGGTCATTAAAAGTAGAGACTCGCTCGAGTTGGAAGTATTCAATCGTGTATGTAAACAAATGAGGTTTACACCGATGATACGTCATGAACTTACATTTGGAGATATTTAGATATAAGTAATTTGCAGAACGCCAAGAATGTAAAGAATCAAGATCCTCTTGGAGTCTGAGATGGGGGGCACCATCATTAAATGAAAGGCACAATTTTACATCATCAGCGTAGATGAGGACACGAGAATGTGAGATGGAGAAAGGGAGATCATTTACAAAAAGGTTAAACAATAATGGGCCTAGATGGCTTCCTTGAGGAATTCCAGAAGTGACAAAGACTGGACCAGAAAGAGTGGACTTAAATAACACTCGCTGAACTCTATTTCTCAAATAAGATGTAATCCAACAAAGAAGATGTTGTTGAAAACCTAAAACGTCAAGCAGATCATGATTAACAGAATCAAACGCCTTACTGAAATCAGAGTAAATAACATCAGTGTGACTTTTGTCCCTAAAACCAAGATTTACAAAAGATGTAAACTCAAGCAAGTTTGTAGTTGAAGATCGCTTTTGCATAAAGCCCTGTTGACACGGAGAAATAATTGTTTTACAAAAGTGTTAAAAGGTTGAAGTGAGCATTTTTTCAAACAATTTTGGGATTGCAGAAAGTTTAGCAATACCCCTGTAATTGGATATGTCGGCTTTGTTACCTTTTTTGTATAGGGGAATAATAAAGGATTCCTTCCAGATAGGAAGGAAAGATGCGCTCTGAAGTGATAAATTGAACAGTTTCAAAAGTGGTTTACAGAGAGACTCCGCACAGTGCTTAAGCAGACAACTAGGTATTTTGTCTGGGCCGGGTGAGTAAGTTGATTTCAACGATTTTAAATTTGAAAGAAGACATTCCTCCCTAATTACAGAAGAAACAATGATGTTACAATGGCAAATGAGATATGGATACCGGCTTTGAATATAGGATTCAGAGGAATAAGTGGATTGAACGAATTTTGCAAACAGATGTGCAATACCCAAATCAGTGTGGCCATGTTCAATAACTAGATACAATGATGAGGGAAATAAAGAAGATTTGCGCTTTGAGTTCCCAAAGTTATAAAACTGCTTAGGGTCGCGTGAAAATTGCAATCTACAACGTGTGAGATAGTTATTATAACAAAGGTTATTTAACGAAAGAAAATTAGCCCGAGCCACACAAAAGTTAGCAAAAGCAATAGAAGACCCAGAACTCTTAAATTTTTTATTTAGCCTCGACTTAATGTTCTTCAGATTAGAAAGTCTTCTTGTAAACCAAGGTGGTTTATATGACACTTTCGAAACAGCGTTATAGGAAACATTTGCATCAAATATAATGTATATCACTTCATAGAAAAAATTAATAGCAGTAGACATATCACTGCAATTGTACAAAAAAGACCAATCTATTCCAAGAAAGACTTCATTAAGTTGGGCAAAGTTCACTTTGCGAAAACAGAATCGACGCTTACAAGTAGTTGTGGAATCTGAAATAGGACGGGTTATAAAATGGGATATTTCCAAAATTGGATGGTAAGTATCCTCAGGAATACTTAAAGGTTGGCATCTTGACACAGACGTACCAGCAGAATCATTACTTAACACAAGATCAAGTGATCTATTGTAATGGTTTACTACAGAGTTCATTTGAAACAAGGAAATTTCAAACAGTGTGTCCAAGAAATCATGTTGTGCTGAAGGAACTAGATACTTCGAGATTCCAAAAAAAGGACCATGAAATGAATGGGAGATTAAAATCACCTAGCACAATGAAAGAGTCACGGTCCCGAAGAAAGTCATTAACAGAGTTAATGGCTCTAGCATGACACATATAAGTTTCCAAATTGGAATTAGATGGAATATAAGAACACGATATATAAACAGATTCATGAGGCAAAAATAACTTCACGCAAATAAACTCAATATTCGCTGAACAGTTTAGATCAACGAATTCTGATCTTAGGTGAGAGACAACAGCAATGAGGACACCACCTCCGCGTCGAATAGAGCGTTCTTTTCTATATGTGATGAAATTTGAACAGAAAATTTCATTACTAAGAATACCAGAGTAAAGCCTTGTCTCGGAAAACGCTATAACATCGGATTCAAAAGAGAAACTATCCCTATACAAAGTATTAAGCTTGGATATTGTCCTCTAACACTTTGATATATTATAGAGGTATGAAGGCAGGAAGATAGTTTTTTGGAGCCGAGCTTGGAGCCGAAGGTGAACTAGTGAGTACTGGAAACCTAACAGTACTAGGTCTATTCCTACTCTTACGTTTAAATTTATGAACAACCATATTTGGAGGCCAGAATTTCGTATTACAAACGAATGATTCGGAAGGCTCTTTATCTTTAACGACGAAATATCCCTATGTTGTGAAAAAATGAATTTTTGCACACTAACCTTCACATTAGTCTTAGATGCAATATACCTATTAATGTCATCACAGGTAGTATCATAAGACAGTCTTGATAAGAAATATTCCGAAGGGCCACTACCGACAAGATAGGTGGTAAATCCACATTCAAAGATGGCGATATTGGCAAAAGTTCTAGGGTTGCCGCAGGTAATAATGATGAAGAAGAGGCCTGGTTGGATTCGTCGGGTAAAGGAAAGTGTTGGAAGGTAGTTGGGGGGAAGCATGGTTGCCCATAGGAGAAGGTGACAATAAGAGAAGGGTAGGAGGTGAATCGAACTGATATTTAGTGAGTAAATCAGTGCTCGAATCAAAATCAAACGAAAGTTGCTTTACAGCACTATTCAATTTAATAAAATTGTCACGTATACTACGATACATTGCCGAAAAATCAACCTGACGCTTAAAACAGGATGGGCAAGACCACGTCAAACTGCCACAAAATGTTTGGGATCTGCTGATAATCTTGTCATGGTCACGGCCGTTCAGTCCCGCACACTTCAAGTGTGAAAAATTGTCGCACAGCCAACAACGTACTGCGCGTAGAGAATCAACATCAAAAGTATTCTTATTTTTACATGAAGGGTTACAACAAATCATATTCACGAAAAAATAAGTAAAATTAAAAAAAAAAAAAAAAAAAAATTATGAAAAATTAATCTTATGAAAAAATGCAGATACTAATAGTACACACTGTAAGTGATAGCGCACAAAAAATCAAAAAAGCCCATGGCAAAAACAAAATGCTACGGAAAGGAACACAAAACGGTTCATGGTACAAACTGAAGTGCAAAAAATGATTGCAATCATGCACATATTTATTACGTACCATTAAGTCGAGACTCTCCCATTGTTGCTCGCAGCCAAGTCTTTTCTCTTTTTAAAGTACTAAAAGATATCTCTATTGTTGCAGTTGTACATGGTAGAGCCAAAATAATACCCAGACCATGGTTATTTTTCCTATTGTTTCATAAAATTCTGAACATAATTAATAATCTTTGGTCCCATTTTCCAACTCTGTAATTGTCCTATAACTGCATAAACACCTATCATGTCAAATGCTTTTGAGAAGTCAAGAGTTATTATAGAGGTGTGTTTTTTAGCAGAGATTGATTTGGTTATAGATGGTCTGCAAAAAGAAGACTTTCTACAACCGATTTCCCACGTTTAAAACCGAACTGGTCGGCCACTCAATATATTTTTTGTGTATATTGCTCCAAGCCCCAACAATAAAGATATAGTAGTAGTATACTTCTTTTTATTCAATTTTTCGTATATACATAGGTACAAATAAAATAAACTTAATTGATCAATTTTTTGATTTGGGTGTTAGCCGTTAGCTGAATTCTGAAATTAGAAATTTTCTATAGTTTAATATTGTGCATATATAGCTTGCTAGAGTCTTCCAACTGATTTCATGGTCACCGTTTAATATATTTATCAGTTCATTTTGCTCAATTGAAGTTTTCTTAAAATGTGACACCCTAAATTCATTTAACACAGGGCATCTTGATAAGAAGTGCGTCAGTGTTTTCTGCTCATTCATGTTGCATAGCGTACAAACGGTTGACATATCTGGCGTAAAACGATTTGCATTCAGTGGTAGTATGTCGCAGCATGCTTTTGTTATCATCGTTATTTCACGTTTTATTATCATCGTTATTTAGGTTGGCTTTAAAAAATGTTTCTCCAGCTGCTGGTTGCAGGTATTTATAAAAGCGTTTTGTGTTACCTGCTACTTTTTCTAGCATTTTACTCCACGAAGCCGCTTTTAATTCATCAATGAGCTGATTGCAACGATTACACCAGTCTTCTTCTATCCTATGATTAAATTTATTTGCCCACACAACATTTCTTCTTAGAGTAGCTTTGGACAACTTATGAGGCAATCTATCTGCGTTATATGACAGTAAATTCTTTGTGATGTATTTCATATGCAGATCTAATGTGTAGAAGTGACTGTCTTCAGTACCAGTTTCCAATGATAATGCATAGTTTGGGATTGAGTCCGGTAGCCTCAGCACTCTTTTCAAGAAATACCGCTGGAATAAATAAATATCTTCTATTACCCTCAATATTTTTGTTGAAAGGTCAATCTCATGCAGCTTGTATATTAGAGGGTTTCTGGGCACCTTATCAAAAGCAGCCTTGAAGTCCACAAAGAAGGCGTAAACTTTTTTGTTTTCTGTTAATTTTATGTGCACAATACTTGACAGGTTGTATATGTTATCCACCGTTGAGTATCCCCTTCTAAAGTCTGCTTGGAATTCGTTAATGATGTTATAATGTTCTGCACATTTGTAGATTCGCTCATTTAGTACACCCATGAACACTTTTGCGATTGTATTCATAAACGCTATGCCTCTATAGTTATTTACCATATTTGGGTCTCCTTTTTTAAATATCGGGAACAGAATTGTGTTTAAAAATGTTTTGTACACTTTCCTGTTTCGAGTAAGCTCTGGTTAACTCTTCTACGAACTCGCTGCATGCATTTTTGACAAATTCATAAGGTATCCTATCTACTCCAGGGGCCTTGTCATTTTTTGACTTATTGAAAACCTGATGAATATCGGATATTTATATAGAACTATCTAGGATGTCATAATATTGATACCGTTGGCGATAATGGATTTCACAGAATTCTTTGGTAGAATTTAAGAGGGTTGCAAAGTAATGTTTAAACTGTTCCGCCGATAAATTTGCTCCAGTTTTAAAAGTTTGCCCTCTTATTTCATTTACAACTCTCCACCAATCTGTGGAGTCTCTTATATGGTTTATCTTCTGTTCCATCCTTTTAAGATATTCAAGTTTGGCCTGCCCACACACATTTCTATACACTTGAATGGCTCTTAAATAGTAAGACTTGTCACTTTCATTATTTGATCTTTTAAATTTGTTTAGAGCTTCAAAGGATTTTATGCGCGCTTTATGACATTCAAAATTATACCACTTCTGTTTACTTTTACTACTTTTGTGCCACGCTGTATCTCCACTGAGTTCCTGATAACTTCAACCAGCTGGGGTAAGGTCGGTGTGTTATTTTCTTCCTTTAAGGTCTGTAGGTTCTCATTTAATTTTTGGTGGTGATCTGACCATATTTGATGACCGACTTTGAAATTTGTGACCAAATGAAGGCACTCCAATGATATTGCGCATAGGTCATATACAGAGCTTTCGATCGCATTTACAAAAGTAAAATCACCACTTTGATCACCTTGCGCCCTTCCATTCAGCATCAATAATCTATAGTCTCTACAGAACTCAGTGAGTACCTTTCCATTTGAATTTGTTACCATGTCTTTTGAATTCCTATTTTCGTAAACTGCATTAAAACTTTGTCTATTTAGATCCGTTTGTTGTTGTAGTTGTCCAATTCGTACATTAAAACCTCCCATAATTATTTAATTTCTTTCTGTTGTTTCTTTGAAGAAATCTTTGAGCAATGAGAACTCGCCTTGCCAATTAGATCCTCTTATGTATACTGGAATCAAAGTTATTTCTTTATCGTGAGCGTATAATCTAATATATCCAATTCCATTTACAGTACGTTACACATGCCTTATTCCCCTATTGATTAAGTCCTTTTTAATTACAATGAACATTCCACCGTTAGCTCTTCGGTATTGGCTATCTCTTGTTGCTGGTTTCCAATCAAACGTATCAAATCCATTAAAATATTTAGTTGCCTGTACTACTCTATCATCAGTGATGTGTGTTTCAATTAATGCGAGTACATCATTTTGCAGCAAATATTGGAGAAAGTCATGATATAAAAATTTACTTTGCAGGCCATGAACGTTGTAGGAAATAAGACTAATTTTTGTATTTTGGCAGGGCGTTTTCATTAGTTTTTTTGTAGCTTGTCGAACCAGTACTTATAATCTATGGAAATTAATTTTACGTCGTTTCCATAAAGCTTCCTGAGAACAATTCCACCTTCCTGCTGGTCTTGCATCAACTTTTTTTCGCGGCTGTACCTAAACCATTTATTCCCGATTTTTATGTTGTCATCCCTCACCATAATCGGATGTTTTTTGTTTGGAGCCAATATCGCCGATTTAAGCTGCAGCATCACTCTTTTGTTTAGTTGGCGGTCTGTATTGAGGTCGCCTTGGTTGCTGGCAACCCTTTGAATATCAAGTTCTTGTCTTTGATATGGTGTTCCATCTGCGCAATCCGTGTTCGGTCAGCTTCCTTTCCGCTTTTAGTTGCTCTAACTCGACTTTCATTTCCATATTTTGTTTTTTAAGTTCAGCTACATCTTCTGCCATACTTGATATTTTATCAAGAACCTCTTTATTTGTGTCTTATTGGATTCTCTTACAATAGCCTTGATATCTTCGGCGCTTGGATTTTTAATTTCTATTGCCTCAATTTTCGCTTCTAACATAACTTCTACCGATTTGATCGCATCTAAGACATCCTTCAGTCTCACTTCTGGCGAAAGCGCTCCTCGGGATCTCTTTCCTGATGGTGTGGCCACGTCTTGGTTTTGCTTATTTGGTGTACGTTGCATTGTAAACGGCTACTGCTACTTTCTCGTTTAAAGTTGTTAGTATTTAAGGAGTACTTTTACGCTTAAAATTAAATTTGTATGCACTAGTTTAGGGTATACTTTTGGGCTTATCTCTAATTTATAACTAAGTGATGCTTCCAAAGTCCTGGGGTCCAAAGATCGGAAACAGCTAACTAGTGTATTATGCTTTTTTCGAATTTTTGATGCTTCTGTTCTTTGTTGTTGCTTCTACTTCTCGATTATTTACAAACGGTTACCTGCTTAGTTTGCCGAAATACCGAAAACCTTTGCTTGGACGTTTTTGTTGTTGTTTTTACTGTGCTTTCTCTGCTTTTACTTTCACTGAGGATATTGTTATGTTTTGCGCTCCCAAAAAAACAAAATTATTGTTGTACGTGTATGTATTATTTTTTCTTTTATATTTAAATTAATTTTATTACGTAAGTTTTACACCTTGTGTTCTATTCTATGATAGGGTTACCAGCAGAGGTACCTCCCATACAAACCCATATTAAATAGCAAACTTATAAAGAGTTGTTGTTTTTCCGTTGACACCTCATACAAAGAAAGCTTTTGTCATGTTTCCGATTCTCGCACAAGTTGAAAGCTGCGCTGTAAAGTGTATGTTACCAGTCTGAAAACATCAGTTTATGCAGGTTTGCCATCTTAGAAGTAAATTAAAATATGTTGGAAATATGAAATATTTTATAAAACAAAAAAATATACAAAAATAAAAACAGGTGGTTTTTTATGGGTTCTCCGAGTAATTCTGAGTATTTTTATTTTTTTTCTGATTTTGATTTTTTCCCCCAAGTTGACATGCCTGATTTTATCTTATATGTACTATTTGCAAATGTATGCAATTGATTGCACAATATTTTTGGAAATCGATAATATTTCTCTAAAATATTGTCCTGTATTGAAAATGGATCACTACGCAATGATTTTAACACATTTCTATTTTGCATAGTTTTCATTATATTCCAAAATTTCCGCGAGAAATCAACAAATCAAAAGATTATCCATTTTACAGAGCGATAACAGTGCACACGTCGTTTAATAATTTTATGTTAATAAAGCGCCATATATTGGTTGCTAGCCCAACGCTATCATTGAAAATGCTCATACAAATACTCACGCATTATTTGCAAAAGCAATGAATGCACGAACAACGAAACACACAGTCTCTTTCTCTTGGGTCGATCTCAGTGATCAGCATTCATGGTGTAAGAAAACAAGGTGCCGTCAATTTTTTACCGCTATGTCTCGATCTCTGCAAATGGTCCTTATTT
The DNA here is from genome assembly GCA_035041805.1 of Amiota mariae. Lineage (NCBI taxonomy): Eukaryota > Metazoa > Arthropoda > Insecta > Diptera > Drosophilidae > Amiota > Amiota mariae. The sequence continues at coordinate 57,269 of JAWNKV010000355.1, forward strand.
CTTAATTTTTACGCTGCACAACACTATCATATGTTCATTGTTTACATATGTTATATGTGCATATTTAACTGCCTGCAAAGTATATGAATCATACAAAATTTACTGTTTTATTGTTTAATTCAGTATTTTATTCAATTTATTGTATGTCCTACATTGGTTATTCGCTATTTTATTTTAATAATATTATTTTGAAAGCGTGTTTGCGCTTTAATTTTAGAGAGGAAAAAATACAATAATAACAAAAACAACACTAAATTCAAGAACAAGCACAGCATGAAAACATACGAACGTTTCTGTGCTTGGTTGTGGAAAAAATTTAAAAAAATTAATCCTAAAAAAACTATATTTAAAAAATTAAAAATCAAAAAAGTAGGTAGTAGTAGTAATCGAGTGGCAGATTGTAAACAAAAATATTATTTAAAAAAAACAAAATTATTAAAATCGGTTCAGTACATTTTGCGTGAAAGCGTAACTTACAACGCTCATATAAGCAATTTTATATATAAGTATAGATTGGGTCTCCAACAAACGTCTCCATTCTATGCTGCACTAATATGAAAGAGATGTCACACTTATGTAATGACGATAATGTAAAGTGAGGAAATATTTACTAGTATGCATAAGCGTAAATGATATGATGAAACAGAGAGGCAAAATTTTGTCTATACAATATTCATAGCATAGAAAATTCGCTCCCTCTCACAAAGATGTTCGTTGTCTCTATCGCTCTCATGCATAACGTTGTTGCTATCACTTGTTTAACCAGTCCGTTTTTATATTGTTGTTGTGTATGTCTGAACTATTTCCAAACAAGCAAATACACAACGAATGAGCACAAAACGGAATAACGGGATAACATGTCGGTAACGCGAATTATGTTACCAATTGTTGCAGCGCATTTGGAGTGGTATTTATGGTCTGATTTTTGTCTTCTCATATCCGATCAGTATATATTCGGAGAGCGAAAGTGAAGCAATAATTATTAAACCTGTTTCTATGAGTTGTTCTCCATTTTTCCTTTTGATTTTTCTGATTTCCCACACTGAATGAGTTTTCAACTCACTCAATATCTCTTCCTCAGGAATAGATCTGAGCTCATTTGAGTATATTACTCTTTTGCAGTAGTTGATTGAACTGTGTTCAGTCACTGGTACTCCAATTGAGTCAGAAAGTCCCGTTAGATTGAGCAGTTTTTCTTTTTATTTGTTTTCTTTTGTTTTGATAAGTACTGCTCCGTTGCGCTTTTTTTTGCACTGATCCACTACACCGTCACAAGTGTGGTCGATCATCTTTTTGATGAGGAACGGTGACACATTAGCCAAGGTTTCCCCATTTTTATCGTTGCGGGTCATGATAAGGTATTTTGATCCTGTCATCTTAACTTCCCCATTGGTATACGTTTTATACCGATAAGGCGGGTCAGTTGTTTGACTCATTGTAGAGTGTTTGAATGTTAAGGTAGCCGATTGGTTTTGTTACGTTTTATCTATACTATAACGGTTTGTTTTTTGTCGCGTAAACGAATTTAAATGTAAAAGAGAATTGCGATGAAGAAAACGATTGCCGGTATGCTTGCTTGTGTCTGCTCTCTTTAGAAGTTAGTCAGAGACTGACTTAAGAAAACTTACTTTCTATTAATTATTTAATAATTAATCAGAGCAATTCTTACACTGATCACGCCAATCCGCCCTTTTTCGCAATCGACACGCCTCCCCAATACCTTCATATGGAAACTGTGTAACTTGACAATTTTCTATATCTTAAATCACATATCGATCATTAGGTAACACTTTCTTTATACAATATGGACGTTTATATTTAGGAACAGTTTCTTATTCGTTCCGATTGTGGCGTTCAATGTTTCGCATTACTACAAAATCACCTTCATTGAAATTAGAATGATTTTTAAATTTTTCCCTCAAAATACTCTGCGCTTTTCTTTTGGTAAGATTCGATTTTATTTGACGCCTTTTCTCGAATAGAATTTAAATCTCGTCAAATTTATTTCATTCCTCTTATCTAAATACTTTAGTTAATGCATCAGTCTCACAACTCTTTTGTTCCACACCAAATAATAATTTCGATGGAATCTCCGCTGTTCCAGAGTGTTTAGAATTATTTAAAGCAATGAATGTTGCACTGGCTCTGTAATTTTCGCTAACATTGATTTTAAGGTTCTACTCACTCGCTCAACTTGCCCATTTGCTTGCGGTGACGCATTAGCTATTTTTACATCTTCTATATTGTTATACTCTTCACGGGAGTGAATAGTATTATAAGTTTGTCATGAAGTTTGTAACACACAGAAGGAGACATCGCAGACAACATAAAGTAAATATATTTGTGATCAGCTCGATGAGACGAGTTGATTTAGACATGTCCGTCTGTTCGCAGTCCTAGTCCTTCAGTTTTTGAGCTAGAGAGCTGAAATTTATAGGTTTCTTTTTACCAACCGCCGATCAAGATCGGGAATCACCCGAATGAGATCACTAGGGGGGGTACCTCCCATACAACCCCTTTTAAATTAATGTTCTTATTAGAAAACGTTTTTTTTTTTTTTTTTTGACTTATTGAACTGAAGTTTGGACACTATAAGTTTCTGTTCCATATCCATCAACCATGTACATTTCATGATCCTAGGGTTACCAGCAGAGGTACCTCCCATACAAACCCACATTAAATGACAAACTTATAAAGAGTAATTGTACAATAAAATGCCACTTAAACTGTGTTCTTTGTTAATACTCAAACTGTAACAGAGAGAATATAGTGATGCTACGCATAAGTTAACAATAATGTAAAATTTTTGTATACATCTTCTAAGACCATTTCAGACAATAGTAGTCGTTAGCCAAGGGTGCTAAGGCGTCGGTTGAGTATATGCAAAATAATCCGTACGTGAGATCACGTTATAGCTTCGATACCCAGTTTTTTTTTACAAGTCCTTTTGTTTTTATTTCTATTTATTATTTTTTTTTTTATTATACGAGTACATAAAATAGAAACTTACAATAACACAATAAGAAGATATAAAAGTTCCGTGAAGAGTATTACAACTTCGGCACAGCCAAAGTTAGCATTTTTTCATATTTTTTTTAATAGAAATTCGCTAAATTCCAGTGAGGTAACACAAGTACCTCTGTCACTAACTATCCTGCGCGGTCGGATCTCATTTTCGAAATACTTAATGAGACAGACAAACCTCTTTTGTGCTTGTTGTATTGTCCGAAAATAGTTTAACATATTTTGTAAATCCATCAACGCCAACCGAAATATGTTTTTTCTTGGATATAACAGACGGGAGTGTCCAAAGTGATCAATATGTAACGTATCAAATGGAATTGGTTTTTTTGGTATGCTATGTAAAGTTCGATGATTTGCATGAGGAGGTACGGTAAATATAATACACTCTAGGCAATTCCGAATAAAGTTTTCTACTTTGTGACACATATTCGGAAACCAATAATGTTTTTTCAACTTATTTACGTATTTTTCTATACCAAAGTGACAAGTCTTTCTTGCACTGTTCTAATCAAGTTTGTTTCCATTTCTGCAGGAATATACAAAAGCTGCAAATCATTTTCGCCTTGTCGATACACGATACCATCATCTAACACAAAATTTGTAACAGGCTCTCTCTCTAATTTATCCTTTAACTGTATTATATTTCCTGAATTGTAAGTACTGGTTCATATTGATATTCCTGGCTCAATGTGGGATATCTGCTTAACGCATCAACATGTGCCATGTATATACCACTACGATGTTCTATAACATAGTTAAAGTCTTAAAACTTTACTCAAAAGCTTAAAGTGTTCTTCAATTGTTCTGCTTCCGATGGCGATATCATCAATATACACTACAATATTACCCTCGCTTATTAATGGTTGTAAAACAAAATTTATGAAGCGCTGAAATACTGCTGGTGAATTTCGCAATCCGAATGGCATTCTAATGTATCGTACTGCAAACTAGGCGTAACGAAAGATGTATATTGTGTTGAGTTTGATGAAATCCGCTTTTTAAATCCAGCAATGAAAAACATGATTTGCCTTCAAATCTTTCTAAACAATCATTAATAATCGGTAGAGGATACCCATCTCTAATTGTTATTTTATTTAATAGCCTATAATCTATACACATTCTTTTTTCATCTGTTTTTTTCTTAACTAAAACTATTGGATAGGTGTAAGGTGAGTCACTACGTCGTATATGACCTTTTGACAATAAATCTTCCCCTATACCAACTTCTCTCCTATTATGATACGAAAACCTTCTGGGTGCTGAAGATACTAGTTCTTCCGATTTAAGATTTATTTTCATTTCATAATTCTTGATATTACAAATATGTACAATATCGTAAGTTCATTTCAGAAGAGTCACAATTCAATTCACTATCATTTGTTATTGTAAGACGGCTTAAGGTTTCATTACAATTAAGTTTGGATATTTTACTATTCAACATTTCTGAAGGCTTATTAATCACTAAATTTCCGGTTTTCCCATTATCATACACAGTAATGATATTTCTATTTCCTTGAATTGAATTGTCTGAAATCTCTTAATACAACATATCCAAATTACAAACACAACTATTTCGTTCAATGCTGTAATTAGTTAAAGAAAGTTTATTTAATTCACTTTCAATTTTTTTACAAAAACCAATCGCAAACAATATTTAGATAGAAAATTACAGTGATGTAAAATAAAGTAGGTATTATTATGAAATGTCACGTCGAGACAAATTTTACCATAAGCAAAAAGTTTGGAACCATTGACACCACAATACGCCGCACAGTGTGACTTTTATCATTTTCAGGATGCCAAAATTAATAACAGCCAAACAAGTGTAGGTATGACAATGACATTTGGCAACAGTAATGCAGGCAGAGATTAACATTGTATTGGACAGAAAAAATGAGCGTAATCTGCCCACTTTTTCACCTCCCGCCCATATAACGTGTAATTTTAAAATGTTCAAATTAGCGTACATTTTTGAAAACACATTTGAAATATATATTAGAAAAGAAAAGATGATAAAAATATAAATAAAAAGTTAGTCGGAGTCAATATCTTCGTCATATTCACTCACTGCATATAAAGGGGTCTGACGATATGAGCAATCTGTGCAACAAATCTAAGTTACTATCAATTCTTGATGTCTTTCTAGTGAATAGTTCACGATAATTTCTTGCATCTTTGTTTCTCGACTCTTGAGCTTCTTCAGAAAGTTGGCCAATAGGAAGAATAGAAGACGAAATTATATCCTTTCCATGAAATAAAATTTTATGCACACTCACTGGCATATTGTATTCTGATAAACATAGTTCTCTTGTCTCTGTGGCATAGTGGTCGAAGGCTACAGAATTAATTTGATACCCACATCCTATGCAGGAAAGTATTGTATGCGAACTTTTTTTTTTTGACTTTTGGCATCCTAAAAGTGAAAAAAGTCACACTGCGCGCCGTCGGAAATAATTAATCACTGAGGTTATTGTAGGGCACTGCTGATCGCCGTAAAATGTTAATGATGTTGCCAGTATCAAATATAGTGGACATATATTTTGGATTAGATTTTGCGTCAGTGTAAAAATATACTTCTAGCATATTTATTATTGGTATATCGATCCGCCAGTCATCGCTCCTATGTTCGTCGTTCACTGCATGGTGATTGTCTTCCAAGCTCATAGATTTGATTGAAGTTGAAGGTTGTTGCTGACAATACTTAACCATGTGCTGAAGTCATCCACAACGGAAGCAAGAGCCCTTGATACGTTTCGGCTCACTGCACGATGAAGCATAGCAGCCATGTGCCGAACAGTGGAAGCAACGAATCTTATTTTCGTCTAGAATTGCTGATTTGTTACGTAGATCAGCATATCTACGTGATAACTTCTTTAGCTGATCGATATTCTGTGCTGAATACAAGGCTGCTGTACTAATAGAGTTGTCCCGGAAGCCATCAATAATAAATTGCACGGTTTGTGACTCCTCAATATCAGCACGTGAGGCTATCTCCTGCATTTGCAGATGTACCCCATTATCGAAGTTTTTCCTGGAACATATATAGTTGACTTTAACAACGTAATGATTTCAGCCACAGAATAAGTCTGACCAAAAGTTTCTAAAAAATTGTGTTTGAGCTCTTCATAGTCTGTTGAACGATCAACACTTAAAAACAATGCAGCTTTCATTAATCGGCGCTCACAGTTTAATTTAAAACTATCACTGCTGTTTACCGCAGCATAAACACATTCAAATTTTATTATCCATTTATTTGCATTGTTAGTTTTTGCATCGGTTAATGGAATAACAGCATCCAAAACATCGGTGGCGTCACTCCTCGCTCTGCTCTCCTTTTGCATCAATTTGGCGAGCAATGTTGTTTTTTCCGCTATTCTTATTTCCGCATCAAATTCCCGTTCTTCTTTTACAAGGTCACGTAGGTCACTATGTAACTTTTGCTTTATAGACCCAGGCCCGTTAACCGCTGTTGTTTCTTTCTCAGACATTACGATATTAATTTTTAAGTTGTTCTCCGCAGCGATTTTGGTCAATTGGCTTTCCGTTGCGCTAGGTGGAAACTCAATGTGGTGATTGATTAGACACTCCGTTACTTGGTTGTTTGTAATTGTGAAAAGTAAAAAAGATAAATTTGTGAAAAATGGATAATGCACGACCTTTCTTTATGTTTGCAACACTTCTGAATCGCATAAATGCAGATATATTGACTATATGCGAGGAGGAAGAGGACTTTGCAGAGGAATTGGCGGGTTTTATGGAGGGACGCGGTACACGAGGTACCGCGCAGTGTTTGGGCTGTTGTAACTTATTATTTTCATTTAAAAAAAAAATTGAATTATTGAAAATATGCTCGTGAAATTTTAGCAACGATATGGAACATTTTGGAGCAAGGATATTAAAGAACGTTCCGCAGAATTATTCAAAGAGAACTTCCGAATGGACAGAGCCACGTTCAATATGTTGGGGGAACGGGTGCAAGGTATATAGAAGAAAACCACAAATTTCAGAAGGACTATTCCCCTCGAAGAAAGGGTTGCTATTGCTTTGTATTCTCTGGGCTCGTCTGCAAAATACCGAGCAGGTGCTGAACTGTTCGGTGTGTCCAAAGCATCAGTTTGCTGTGCTCTGCACGAATTCTGCTAGAAAGTAATCAAGCAACTTGCACCAGAATACCTGTCACCGGCCATCATTACACAAGAAAAGATCGAAGAATGTGTAAAAGGATTTGAAGCTCTTGGATCCCCTCAGTGCTATGGAGGTATGTAAAAAGAATTTTGTCTGTAATTGAAAATTAGTGTGTCTTACTTTCTTAGATGGATGTCATATTGAATTTAAGCCACCTGCAAAGGAAGCTGTTGACTACCACAACTACAAGGGATAGTACTCTGTAGTACTCTTTCCACTTGTTGATTATCGGTATAAAATAATTATGAGGCAAATGTGTGCAATATTCATGCAAAAAATTTTAGTTACAGATTTCAATACATTAAAGTTGGCAGTCCAGGCCGATGCCACGACTCATATATATACAATCAGTCGCGTCTGAAGACTTTGGTGGAAACTTCAGATTTATTTCAAAGAAATGCGAAGATGATTTGTGGTACAAATGTTCCGGTACTGCTGATTGGAGATTCAGCATTTCGTTTCTCAACAAGCCTCATGAAACCATACCCATTTACAATAAAAGCAACGGAAGAACAAATGACATTCAACTACTCCCTTTCAAAAACGCGACGAGTGGTTGATAATGCATTTGGATATCTCAAGGCAAGGTTCCGTCGACTTGACAAAGGATTGGGCGCTCCGCATAAGAAAACGACTAACATTATAATGAGTTGCTGCACTTTGCATAATTTCCTAAACAATGAAAACGTTGCTATTAATGAAAAATGGGAATACGATTTGGACGACAAAGCACAACCCAAGTATTCCACTGAGGTACGTGATTGGGACACGCAAATACGCAAAGCTATTTCCCGCTACTTAAAGAAAATCCCCAATGAACATTATATACAACACAACTAATTTTTGTTTCTTTTCCAATATATTCATATTAACAACAAAATAAAACTAAATAAAAAATAAAACTAAATATAATATAAAAGTAAATAAAAATATAAAAAAAGAAATTTAATTGTTAGTCAAAGTTCCTACGTATTTCCGTAAGGTCTCCTCCATCTTTGTGGCAGCATCTGCCATTCTGCCAGGCACTTTTTTGAACCAACTCAAAAAACAAAAATACAGTTTCATTTTCTTCTAAGTTGGCAAACCTGCAGTTTTTTTTTAACAGCGAAGCTTTCAACGAGCTTTTTTCCCTAACATTGTGATATTTTTGAGAATAGGTCATTTACTAATCTCAATGCTCTCGCAATGAATGTTTTTTATGATTTTAATAAAACATTTTCCAAGGCCAAAACTAATGCTGAAAAGTGTCGGAAATGTCAGCAACAATTAAGATTACATCAAAATGTCGCACAACGTTAAACAGAAATATGCAAAATATCATACAGAAGGTCCCAAAAAGTTCAACGGAACGTGTACGTGAATTTAGTGCACGTCAAAGGGCATTATTAAATGTGGAAAATAATAATTCAATTACACATAATAATGCCTCGACTGTACAAAATAGTGAAGATGATCATCGTAAGTAACAGTAACATACATGCATATTTTCCATACATCACGTATATGTATTTGTTATACCTTTTCAAACGATTCCCAAGTACATGTATTAAATGTGCAAGAGTAGGAGACTACGAAGCACAACACAAACAGCTAACGAAAATAATAGTAATAACTGTACATACCTATGTAAATTAAATCTTTTACTTCAGTTTTTTCCATAATTTTATTTTTATTAGTCAGCACTATGTGCTTTATACTGAGTCAAACTCTCTATTCAGACTAACTACATTTAATCTTACAAAACTTAGCCTAAGCCAATGCCTACGCCAAGACAACCGTTCCTAACAGTACCAGATAGCCGCTTTCTATCGGTTAACTCAGACAACGGGAGAAATAGAGGACAATGACCACAGCTAGTGTCTTACGTGACCAAGTACAAACAACGGACAAATCATAATGCAAAAACTGCTAGGTCACAAAACTGGGAATAGACAACGGACAAAGAGTAGGGTATCATTACCACCACTAGGGTAACAACGACAATAAAACTATGACGTTGTTATAATTAGCCGTTGTTTGAAATTTAACGACTAACTCCTTGTTGTCCTAGCGTTTACAAACACAGGAAATTTCCAATCACACATTTTACTATGAAAATTTCCCATTAGTCTTGAACAAACTCCATTTAATCATGTGTGGCTTTAATGCACCACCTTTCCTGATTCAGTAACAATAGCAGAATGATTATTAAATTTTACTGTTTCTTCCTTAAACCGCTTTGATAATTAAGTGCCTAGCCTCTTATTTTGTCTGACATAAGCTTTCTGTCCTGGTTGATAATTTTTTACTTCTTTTCTACCTCGATTATGACACGCCAAATCCCTTTGTTGCTTCTCTATCAATCTTTGATAATTACTTTGTCTTGTTACCTCGTAATCATCCAGTGCAAAAGTCACTACTTTACCAAAAAATAAATTCACAGGTAAAAATCTCAATTCGCAAATCATTCTCCAACAGAAACTTAATTGATTGTGAATTAAAAGCTTTCTCATTATCAAATACAACCACCTTTGGCACTCCAAAACAAAAAAGAATATCTTTCAAAGGAGTCCTTACATCCTCGCTACTTTTACCATTTATCTCTCTAACTACCACAAACTTTGTAAATTTATCAATCGCATTAAGCACCTTGTGACCATTGGTAGAGAAAATATCCATATGAAGGGTATGACCTGGGTAAGACGGCATTGGTGTTAAACCTAAATGCTGCTCATTAGGATGCCTCTCATATTTATTTTCCTTACTTCTACAATTCATAACTATTTCTCGAATTTTCCTTGCTATTAAAGGAAAATAAAACTTCTCTAGAATTTGCATTTCATTCTCCTTTCTGTGAGCGCTGTTATGAGTTGTGCTAATAATTCTTTTCTGTTTCTCACTGTCTGCAACATCTGCTACAAAGATTCTATAAAACCTCACTTTGCAATTTAAGAAGTGCGTTGAGTAAACGATCTGAATCTTAAGGTTTATGTCCTCGGTGGCTTTGATACAATTCATAACCGAATAAACCGATTAAGATATTTCCATAAGATAGTCAATAGTCTATATTCCGTGAATTCAGGTTCCATTATTATGTGTCTACTGTACCCAGGAAAAATATTTCTAACCTGATCCGACGCTTCACCCAATTCAATGAATAATTGGTTCTTAAATGAATTTATTGGAATTTCAATCGTAAGAATTAAATTATCGGAGGAACTATCACTACTTGGAACAGAGGCCATTAATGAGTTAATGTCCGCAATTGGAGGGCGTGACAAGAAATCTGCAACGACATTCATACTGCCAGGCTTGTAAATAAGCTAAAGCAAAAGTCAAAAGCTGATGGTCCGTAAAAATCTTGACTTCCTTTGACCCATACACAAAACATCTCAAAGAATTCGAAGCCCAAATGATAGTAAGCATTTCCTTCTCATTAGTGGCAAATGCTTATTCAGATTCCCCCAGTGTCCTACACAGATATGTAATTGGCCTGCCATCCTGTGACAATACTGTACCTAAAGCGTAATTCGAAGCATCAGTTGTCAACTCAAATGGTTTGCTAAAATAAGAGAAATATAAAACAACCTCTTCCGATATTAAACACTCCTTCAATCGTTTGAAACATTCAATCTGCTCTTGACTCAAATGAATCTTAGTACCTTTTGAAAGATTCTTGGATAACCAACCCAACTCCCCTCTTAAGACTGAAGTCAGGTGCTTTGCTATAACCCTTTATAAATCGCCTATAATATCCTGAGGCACCAAGGAAATATCTTAAATCATGAACCGACTTCGGTAAGACAACTTCAACTTTCTTAGTATGGTTGAATCCCACTTCATGCTATGATAAATCCTAAGAAACTCAATTTTTTCTTCATAAATTCACATTTGTCTAGCTGAACCTTCAGATTTAATTGTCGGTCTGATGAGATAGACTTTCGTAAATTTGTTACGTTAATGCGTAATGCTTACAATGATCTAGCGAAAGACTTTCGGCGCTTGAATGATAAGTTCACAGCTTATGATAAGTCTTTTAAAAATATTAAAATCTTTGATATATCGCCTAAACGAAAACGGCGTCATTCGCCCAAATCAAAAACTTCTTTGTCACTTTTAAACATACCACCTCCATCAACCCCCACTACTTCTATACCTACCCCCACTATTTCTATTCCTACCTTCACTATTTCTATTCCAACCCCTACTATTTCTACACCTACCACCACTATTTCTATACCTACACCTACTTTTCTACACCAATGGGGTAGATGGAACTACCGGTGAACTTTCATATGAATTCTTTTGCATCTGTTGTGCAGCATGTTGCGGCAGAAATAGTACCTACTAGCTCAAACACTCGAGCTTCAATTGGTCCTAAGCAACTTGTCGCTGTTCCTCCTTCTAAATCTATTTTTGTGTCTAGGTTAACTGAAGATACTTCGGAAGCCGATATTAATCACTACATTCTATCTAAACTGCCAACAGTTACAAATGTGAATACCACTAACTTTAAATTTTCTTTTAAAAGGACAATTTCGTCTTTTAAAATATCCGTTCCCCCTGAATACTATAGTGAACTGTTAGGTCTGAACTTTTGGCCGGCCGGCTGTGTTGTTCACCAATATAACTTTTAACTCCCCCCAACAAAGTCTACAAAAAACTGATTTCTAGTCGCCCTCAAGCAGCCCTTCCTATGGACCCATCTAACCTCAGTTTGACCATACATTTTCAGAATGTCAGAGGTTTAAACTCTAAAGTGAATAGACTTTTCACTAATAGTTTCTCTTTTCATTCAGATGTAATTGTGTTTGTAGAAACATGGCTTCGTCCAGATGTTCTGAATTCCGAATTGTTTAACAATAATTACTTAACGTTTAGGAAAGATCGATTTGATCGCGTTGGTGGTGGAGTTCTGATTTCTGTTAGAACTTCTTACTCTTCTGACTTGGTGTCTATTGATAATATTGATGACATTGAGTTTATTTGTGTAAAGATTTCATTTTCCAATTCCAATTTATTTATTACATGTTCCTATATACCACCTGCTTTTGATGACTCTGTTTACTTATCACATCTGACAGCTATTAAGAAAGTTTTGTCTTTTATCAAAGATACTGATAAGGTCTTAATCATGGGAGATTTTAATCTTCCAAATATTTGTTGGACAGCCTCGGATAATTTGTAACTCTGTAATATCATCAGTAAGCGAGTTTGTCGATTCATTGCTGGATCTTTCCTTTCAGCAAGTAAACTACATAGCTAATAACATTAACCGAATTTTAGATTTGGTCTTTACCGACAGCACAAATGATGTTTCCTTGTTTCGAAGTATTCCTCTTTCCACTCCAGAGGATGCTTATCATCCGACTTTGGAATTAAACATCTTTCTGAATGGGATTGGATTTCGTTCCAATAATCCTTCTAATTTGCTTTCTACATCAAGACGTGTTTTTTGCTTTAAACAATCTGTTTGCTTTAAGCTAAATTATCTTCTTACAACCACTGACAGGTCTTATTTGCATTCATGTGATGATGTTGAACTAGCTGCAAAGTTTTTTTATACAACTATGAAAAATCATTTCAAATTATGTGTTCCGAAAATTAAACTGAAATATAACCCACATACGCCACCTTGGTTTTGTCATGATTTAATTAAATAAAAGAATTTAAAAAATATACTATTTAAAAAATTTAAAAGGTCCGGTTTGTCTGCTGTTTATACAAAATACGCTATATCCCGCTATAATTTTCAACACCTAAACAATTTCTGTTATCATTCATACGTGACACATGTCAAAGAGGATATTAAAAGAGATCCTAAAAAGTTTTATAACTTTATTAACATGAAGCGCAGGTTGGATATATTCCCATCCTGTATGAATTTAAATTGTGTTGAATGTTGCAGCGATGGAGAAATTTCCAATCTTTTTTTGATCTTTTTCCAAAGCACTTACACAAATTTCAATAATGATTGTAATAGTCCATACCCATATCATATTCATCAATTTAATCAATTTAATATGCCAGTTATTGATTGTGATACAGTATTACAATATTTAAAATCTTCTAAATTAACGTTTTTACCTTGACCAGATGATATACCTAGTTGTATTCTAAAGCGATGTGCTGATGCTTTGCTTAGACCAATCTGCAAATTGTTTGACTTATCTCTGAATACATCTGTATTACCTAATATTTGGAAGCAGTCCTATGTTATCCCGCTCCACAAAAAAGGCAGCAGAGCTAATATATCAAATTACCGAGGGATAGCTAAGCTTTGCGCTATTCCGAAATTGTTTGAACATATTATCACCGATCAGGTGCAGCATTTCGTTCTTCCTTTATTAAGTACTTCACAGCACGGTTTCATCAAGAAGCGTTCAACTACAACCAACTTCTTAGAATTTACTTCGTTGGTTAATTGTAGTTTTTCACAACAACATCAAATGGATGTTATTTACACAGATTTTAGTAAAGCTTTTGACAGTGTTTGTCACTTCGTACTCCTTAAATAACTGAATACCTTTGGTTTTCCTCCCAAGTTAGTTAACTGGATTGCATCCTATCTAACTTCCAGAACCCAAAGAGTTATTTTTAAAACAGCTATAACTAAGACTATTTGTGTAACTTCTGGTGGCCCTCAGGGTAGCCACCTTGGCCCATTATTATTTAATATTTTTATAAACGATTTGCCATCTGCCATAAAGCATTCTAACGTCTTAATGTACGCTGATGATGTTAAGTTATGCTTATCTATTTTATCTCTGGTCCAACAAATGTTTCTTCAAGAAGATCTTGATTCCTTATCTCAGTGGTGCTCTAAAAATTATCTTTCGCTTAATTGTGACAAATGTAAAATAATGTCCTTTTACCGCAAAAATTTAATTGTAAAAAGCTACTACATTAATGATCACACTCTAGAACGTGTCACACAATTCAGTGACTTGGGTGTGTTGATGGATCCAAAGCTGCATTTTGGGTCGCATATTTCTTGTATCATATGTAAAACTAAAGGTGTTTTAGGATACATTAAACGTTGGTATAAAGAGTTTAATGATCCTTACACCACCAAATTATTATTCACTTCATTTGTTAGACCAATACTTGAATATGCTTCATGTGTATGGGATCCACAGTTTAAAAAGTATAGGGAAAGTATTGAGTCTGTTCAAAAGCAATTCTTGCTTTTTGCACTGCGTCACTTACACTGGGATCCCAATATAAACCTTCCATCTTACCAAAGGCGACTTAAACTAATTCGCCTCCCGACATTATCCAGTCGCAGAACGACTCTTGATGTCATATTCTTGCACAATCTAATTATAGGTATCATCTTTTCCCCTTGTTTGCTTGGTAATATTTAATGTTCCTTCTCGGGTTACTAGGAATTATTCTCCTATACTTGTTGGTACATGTAAGACTACTTATTTGCAGCATTATCCTTTTCGTGTTTTATGTCAATCTTACAATCTATGCTATGACCTTGTATCAAATTATATTTCTTCCGATCATCTAAAATCTAATCTCTTAACTCTCCTTAACACATAGTATTATTTTAACTATTTAACTTAATTTCGCACACTTTATTTAAATTTATCTTTATAGTGCATGATGATTAGTATAAATGGCTGATGACATTAGGTCTGTAGCCGTATAGTAGTCAATTAATTTCTTTTGCATGTTACTAACCTCCAGTAGTTCAGTACCGAAGTGACTTGTGGTCGATACCCAGTCTTGTTCGGGTTTTAATGGACCCCAGCTCGCGCGGGCTCTGGAAAGTGGCGTAGGATAGAGAGTAGTTTAGTTTAAATACAATTTTTAAATTCTCCAAATGTTCTTCCTTAGTCTTCCCAAATATCAAAATACCATCAATATAAACAAAACATTTACTGCCTAAATGTTCGAGAAGAATATCATCCAATGCTTTTTGGAAAATTGCAGCTGCATTCCTCAATACAAAAGGAAGCCTTGTGAACTCGTATTTCCCGTAATTGACTGAAAAAGTCGTCTTTTCAATGTCAGATTCCCTTAAAGGAATTTGATGAAAGCCACTTTTTAGGTCTAAAGTATTTTTTTTTTTTTTACTTTTTTGTTAGTTATTGTATCTCCTTTATAAATTTATGAATAGGACTAACAATAATAATTCAAATCTTATCAACTAATACACTTGTGTCCTTCCTGCAAGGAAGAGGAAGGGGTTCACTTAGCGCTAAGAGCCTCTAAGTAAGCAAACGGGCTGGTCTATCGTTACGATTCAGACGAGATGAGCTCCTTGTATAGGTAAGAGCTCTGGCTAGGGGATTAACTTGTCGATCTAGTTTGTCCATATAAAGACCTTTACGCTTTGAACTTTCATCTACTGTTGGTTCCTGACATACCATGGAGCTCCTGTAATTGTTCTAAATATCTTGGATTGTAACTTCGATGTTACTCGCGCTTGCGGTACCCCACAATTCAGAACCATAAGTCCAGATTGGTTTGATAACAGCGTTATACAGTAACAACTTGTACTCAAGTCTCAGACCAGATTTAGAGTTAATTAGCTTACATTTCCCCTCATTGACAGTAATTCTCCAGTTATATAACCATTCCTGGAGGATTTTAAAATGATTATCCAGGACTGTAGATGCTTTAACTCGGCAACGGGAGCGGCTGATAATGGCAGTGTCATCGGCAAAAGTCAATGTGACAATTTGAGTAGATGTTGCAATGTCTGCAGTAAATAAAACATATAAAGTTGGTCCCAGGACACCGCCTTGGGGAACGCCTGCCTTTATCATAATTTCACTTGTTATGAATTTTTTTCTGTCTCGATTTGTTACGTATGATTCCAAGATTTTATGCATATTTTGGGGTAGAAGGCATTTAATTTTGTGAATGAAACCTTCATGCCATACTGTGCTACATCGAGAAATACTGCTGAGCAATATTCTCGATTTTCAAAGGCAGTTCTTATTTCCCTATTGACTTTTTTTTTTTTTTTTTTTTACTTTTTTTTTATTACTTATTTCCCCCCCAGAGCCCGTGCAAGCTGGGGTCCATTAAAAACCGAACAAGACTGGGTATCGACCACATGTTACTTCTGTACTGAACTACTGGAGTTATTAGACATGCAATACTAATCATCATGCACTATAAAGATAAATTTAAATAAAGTTTGCGAAATTAAGTTAAATAGTTAATAGAATGCTAAGTGTTAATGAATTTAATACAATTTATCCAGTCACTAAAATAGTAATTTTTTGCCTATTCACATTATATTACAGATATTACAGATATGGAAAAGATCGCTATATTGACTGACTCGGAGAGGGAACTATTACTCCTCCGATCACCGGACATCAGCGAAGAGGAAGACATGGACACAACAATTATGTGTAATGACTCCTCACCGACGGAATCACTCATGCATGTGCATAATGCCCTGCATGATGATCAGAAAATGACAAATGTCATCACAAAGGATGTCGTCGTGGGTACAGTTGCCTAGACGTATACAAAGTGGTCTTACCCTGGAGGAGGCTAGAGCAAATGACCGTACAAGGTATGCTGAGTTCAAGGCGACAAACTCTCCCTTGATATCCAGCACCTCTGCAAAACGCTGTCGCTCAGCTAACACCTCCCTGACTGAGAATTGCGGATCTGGGAGGCAAACTGCTGCTGAACCTAACGCAGATTCGCCTCAGGCTAAAGGGAGAGTCGAAGCCTTCCTCTCCAAAGGAGGCCATTACTAGCCCTACGGTAAAGGCGATGAAGACCCCTGATGTGGCGGCTAGGATGGAGAACACTTGCCCATCCCCTGCTGATAATGTACCCACTACCTCTAAGGCATCACTACATGCTTTGGTAGTGAACAAGAAGGCCCAGGGTGAAGGGAACGTATCGGTGTCCACACTAAGGCGTCCTCAACCCCCCCAAAACAACAACGCCGGACCTAAACCGAGAGATGGATGAACTTAAGATCAGGCCAGGTCTGGGGAGGGCGTCCACGAAAATCAATAAACAACATGGCCTTCAGGTGTATTCAGATAAACCTTCATCACGGAAAGGCAGCTTCTGCAATTCTGGAGAAGTTGTTTAATCTGGGTCACCTGGATGCTGCCCTTATCCAAGAGCCATATGTTGTTAAGGATCAGGTAAAGGGCATACCAGGTGAGTTATTCTATGATTCCTACAATGCATGCAAACTTAGAGCGTGTATCATGATAAGGAAGGGTCTTATTGCCTATCTAATTTCAGAACACACTAGCAAGGATCAAACGACCATCTGCATAGACGTACCAACATCGGCAGGTATGAGAGAGATAACACTATGCTCATCATATCTGCCGGGAGATAACGTAGACCTGTCATTCCTGAATATGCGGAAACTTGTGGCGGACTGCCAGAGGAAAAAGCGACATCTCATCTTGGGCTGTAATGCCAACGCTCACCATACCATGTGGGGTAGTACAGACATCAATCTTAGGGGTGAGTGCCTTGCTGAATTTATTCACTCATCTAGACTAGAATTGTTAAATGTAGGAAAAAACTAACATTTACGAATAGCATTAGGGAAGAAGTATTAGACATCACCTTCTGCTCTACCTTTATTAAGAACTTCATCAGGGACTGGCATGTTTCTGATGAAATATCCATGTCTGACCATCTACAAATTAGATTCGTAATTGACTTGGAACTCAAAATAATAGCTACATATAGGCAACCAAAATCCACAAATTGGGACACATATCAGAGTACCCTTGAGGAGAAAATGAGCATGTGTAGCGATGTAGTCTGTAACCCTAGCGAACTGGAACCAGTTTGCATGAACACCTCTGCCATGATTCGTACCACCAAGCCTGTCCCGAGAAAACAAAATCGGGTAACAGAATTACTCCCTGGTAGAACAATAGGCTAGCTAGACTAAGGAAAGAAACCAGAAGGCTCTTTAACAGAGCAAAGAAAGATGGTGACTGGGAAAACTATAAAATGTCACTCACCAGTTACAGTAGAGAAATTAGAAGAGCAAAGAGATCATCTTGCAGAAAATTCTGTGGTGGTCTAAATGAACTTAGCAGTGGTGCTAAGATTCACAAAATACTCTCCAAAACTCACACTAATAGTAATCTACTTTTGAGAAGACCGGATGGCACATACACTCAAAATAGTCGAGAAACCCTTGAGCTTTTGGTTAATGTGCATTTTCCGAACTCGACTGAAATCTTAGATGATCACCCAGGAGAGTTAGTAGGAATTACCCCAGAGACTCACGACTGGGCACTAGCTAGAGATATATTAAGTAGTGGAAAGATTGAATGGGCGATTAACTCATTCAAGCCGTATAAGACCTCCGGGGAAGATTGCATCTTTTCGGCACTACTACAGAAGGGTCAACCGTATATTAGTCGTGCCCTAGCCAACATGTTTAGGGTGAGCTTTGCATGGGCAGTCATCACCAGCAAATGGAGGAGTATTAATGTATATATACGGTATATACCAAAGACAGGTGGTCAAAATATGGACCTCCCTAAATCTTTCAGACCAATTAGTCTCACCTCATTCCTCCTCAAAACAATGGAGAAAATAATTGATAGACATATTAGAGACAAGTTCCTCACACAGAGGCCACTACACACCAATCAATATGCCTATCAAATGGGCAAGTCAACAACGCATGCACTTCTTAATCTCACTCAGAAGATTGAAAAATCACTGGTGAATAAAGAAGAAATTCCGCCATATTAATGGGGCTATCCGACGTAGAGGTGTCGATCGTACAACCTGTAATTGGTGTGAAAACTTTTTAAAATATAGAAATATCAACATGACAATAGGCCAAACTACCTATAGTGATTGTGCTGCGAAAGGATGTCCGCAGAGAGGAGTACTCTCCCCTCTTTTGTGATCCATTGCAGTTGACGAATTCTTTTAATTACTTAGTAAACATGGTTTCTATGCACAGAGGTATTCTGATGATATTGTTGTTCTCGTCTGAGGAATATTTGAGGACACTACATCGGATATACTCCAAGAAGCGATAAATGTAATCATGAAGTGGTTTGCAGAAGTAGGACTTAGCGTAAACCCAAGAAAGACCACCGTAGTTATCTTTACAAAAAAGAGAAATAGGTCTCGATTCAAAGAACCGTCCATTCTTTGGGAAAGAGTAGTATTCTCTAGAGAAGTGAAGTATTTAGGTGTCACACTTGATGAGAAGCTGCTCCGAATCAGCCACCTACAGTCCACCATACTTAAGGCCAGGGCTACCATATGAACCAGTCGTAGACTCCTCGGTTAGAACTGGGGTCTCAACCCGCGTATACCATTGTGGCCATGTACGGCCATTACCAGACCAATCTTATCCTACGCTGCACCCATCTGGTATACCAAACTAGAAAGAAGGTTGAAAATCGGTATTGTACAAAGACTGGCTTATGTGTGTATAACTAGTTCCATGAGGACAACCCCAACAGCTGCTCTTGAGACACTATTGAATATACCATAAAGAAGGAAGCAATGCTATTCTTGGCCAAGCCCATTCTATTATGTGACGAAACAAACTCGGGTAATCTCAATAAATTCCCCAACGAAATTTAACTTTCACAAAAACTTTAAAGTTACATTTCCGGACAGGACAGATTGGGAACGAGTAAGGCCCAAACCCTCTCGTGACTCTCACGTGTGGTACACGGATGGTTCCAAGACTGACACTATCGTAGGAGCCGGAGTATTTGGGGAAAACCCTAAGAAGCAAATATCCTCTAGCATGGGCCAAGAGAACTCAGTTTTCCAGGCAGAAATACATGCCATAGAACTATGTATCAGAGAGGAAGTAAAGTGTGCTACTGCTATTAAGCACATACTTATTCACTCGGACAGTAAAGCTGCTTTGCAAGCACTCAACGCCTTTGAATTCAAATCGAAGATATCT
This sequence comes from Amiota mariae, assembly GCA_035041805.1. Classification (NCBI taxonomy): domain Eukaryota; kingdom Metazoa; phylum Arthropoda; class Insecta; order Diptera; family Drosophilidae; genus Amiota; species Amiota mariae. The sequence continues at coordinate 77,373 of JAWNKV010000355.1, forward strand.
TGGGAATGTCTAATACTACTTAAGTCATTAGCCTTAAATAACCATATCAATCTCATTTGGATACCTGGGAATCGTGGGTACCCTGGAATAAAGAGGCAGATGAACTCGCCAGGAAAGGGTCTAAGAACGTTCTTATTGGACCAGAACCGTTCTGTAGACTTCCTTGGAGCTCCACTAGGTCCAACATCGGAAAATGACTTACTATAAATTCGCATCAATACTGGGTCAACATGAACAATATCAGAGTAGCGAAAATGTTTATGCCGACCAGCTTTAGCATAAGAACTCGAGAAATACTGGGACTAACACGTAGAGGCATACGTATAGTCTCGGGATTCTTAATAGGTCATTGCAGAGTGTTGAAGCACCTATACAATATGGGCATCACAAATAACGACAATTGCAGGCTATGCAATGAAAAGGAGGAAACAGGAGAGCATGTGCTATGCCACTGTGAGGGTCTGATATGGACAAGACTCCGATACTTGGAATTCCAGTACCTGGAACCAATCGATATATCAGGTTTATCTTCCAGAAAAATTCTGGAGTTCCTTATGAACAATAGAATTTCGGAGGAACTATGTTCAATAGGGTTGTCACAATAGGTCTATTAGTGGCCACGGTAACGAGGTGTAATCTGATTCCCACCCTTTACCACAATCTAATCTAAGACATGGAAGCAGACTTATAGGTCTATATGATGAAAAACATGTCCTATCCTTTCCGGGTTTCGGAACCATTGTGATAACCGATTTCTTCCATAGCATTGGAAAGTATCCGATACTAAGGATAGCATTGAAAAGATACGAGAGAAATGCTATTGCTGCGGTTGGAAGTTCAGTTATCATTTTTGGCACAATACAATCATAACCTGCAGATTTGTTGGGATTCAGTTGAGTCTTTATAATTGATTCGATTTCCCTAGAGCTTGTTTTTAATGGAGACATATTTACATAAGATAAGATTGTCTGGTGAGGAAGCACAAAATTGTTTGTAGGTGGACTTGGTTGGAACACATACTCCAAATGGTTGGCAAATACATAAACCTTCTCTTAATCTGAACGTGCCCAACTACCAGATCGGTCTCTAATAGGTGAATCCAGTTCCACTGGAGGTTTCAATGAATTTTGGGCTTTCCAGAGTGTTCGTAGGTGATAGATTGTCAATATAGCGCCTTTATGCCTCGAGCTTATCACTTATCAAGTACTTTCCATAATTTTTTGTTGCAGTTTTCAGCTTTTGTTTAGCGGCGGGAGATCTGTGCTCTTGTACGCAACAATCGCAGGCGTTTATACCTCAGCTGCAGCTACCAATATCGAATTTAACTCATTCACAGATCTGTCGATATCAATTTCAGAGTTGATCGCAGGTGCAATTCTAATGTGAGAACTTATATATTTTTTATATTGCAACCAATTTGTTTTGTTTGATATAAGTCTATACGGGCGATCCTCAGCTATTGGATAATCGAGTAAAAGAATATCAACCGGTGAGTGATCGAATGAAAGTTCATAATGAGTAACTGCTGATATGAGGTTTCTAGGTATATTTCTTGTGATGCCAAAGTCAATATATCAGGAGTTTTTCTAGGATCTGCTGGCCAGTATGTAGGCCTACCCGGAGAAACGTTTTTGTGCTTGTTTTTCCAATTTACTAGAGTGTTGTAGAGTTGCCGACCTTTTGGATTTACTAAACGAGAACCCCAATAGGTGTATTTAGCATTGTAGTCACCAGACGCCAAAAATCGTTCTCCAAGGCTAACAAAGAAATTTTTGAACGTATCTTCAGATATTGAGAAACGTGGAGGACAATATACAGCAGATAACGTCAGATTACCATGAAGCGTTTGCATCCGACGTTGCTTGCAGATAATTGGATGAGTAAGGCTCCAGAGACTGGTGTTTTATATGATTTCTTAAAATTATGCATGTACCACCATAGGCTTTTGCATCCGGATGATTTGTCGTATAAACTAGATAGCCTGGTATGAAGCAGTTGTTGTTGCTAGTCAAGTGAGTCTCGGAGACAAGTATCACATCTACATTACTGTCCTCTAGATACTTAATGATCACTAGTTTGTGCTGCGAAACACCATTTGCGTTCCAGTGAGTTATTTTTATATGAGTCATTATAGGGAAAAGAGTTTTGCAACATTAAAATTGTTTGATTCAGGGTCTGTATCAATTTCACCATGATGGTTTCACTAGAATTTTGTGGTTGCATCACTCATTACACGCATTATGAATAGGAGTTGAATTGGTTTGAGTAATTGGTTCATTTCGTTGAGATATTTGTGCTTTAGGCTTCATTATTAATTTTTACACTTTGTTGTTGAGAGCCTAAGTGTAGGGCACTGGCATATGTTACATTTGAGGTTACAAGCATGTTAGATGGAGGACATATATCTGTCGTTGTTCCTGTACGGATAGGCTCAGGTCTAACACGGGTTGGATTTTTTTTTGACTGCAGTCGGTTCTTGAGATCCTTATATACAGGACAGCCTCTATAATTGGCAGTATGATTGCTCCCACAATTGTTACATTTTTTATGTTCCGGATTATTGCGACTTAACTGACAAATTGCGGTTTCATGCAAGTCTCCGTATGCTACGCATACTGGACGAAGGGTACAGTATGTTTTTGTGTGACCAAATTCCTGGCAGTTTGTACATTTCACAGGATTTGCACGCTTGTGTGGCTCCTCCACTGTTACCCTACGATGAAGGAAATATTTAAGACTATAAAAATGATGCACTTCATTTTTCTTTAAATGCTGCGAATTTGGGGCCAATTCAATTTTGTACATTGGTTGTGGTATTCTGTTCTTATTAATGATATTGATCACTACTTTGACCTCAAACCCTTTTTCTTCCAGAGCACTCTTGATATCATTACAATCAACAGAAGGTTTGATGCCTTTCATTACAACTACCAGCCTTTTGCTGCTTTTGAGCTGATAGGTGTAATAGTTTATCTTAGTTTCATTAAGATACTTGGTTACAGAACGATAATTTTTTTCGGTGTAAATTTGGACTTTAGTTTCCTTAATATTCCCCTTGATAATGGGGATAATATGGAAGCTATTGGTGCCAATTATTTTTTTTTATACCAGCCACAAGCTTATTCGAGCTTTTTTCTCGAATATATATTGGGGGAGGTTTTGCAGATTTATATTTTGTTTGATCGTCGTCAGAATTTTTAACGGGTACATCCTTTTCTGCAAGTAGTTGGAATCTATTACTATCCAAGTGCATTTTCTTTGCAGTATTGTTCTTTAGAGGGCTTAGTTTACGCTTTTTTTGTATTTGTATGTAGCGTTTTGTATGCGCTGTTTTTGACTAGCAACTAGTGTTACAGTTGTCTGTTTGTTTGCTTCAGCTAGCATAGCAGAACTTTTATTGGTTGATTCCGTTACCATTTCTGATGAGACTATATTTTCGCCTAGTTAATTTCTGCTAAAACTCTGGTAGTAAATGTCAATTTCTTATTCGGATCAGAAAAAAGAGTCGGACAAGCACTTATCAAATTACGAATGTCCTGAGACTCTTCAAAGGTTAGATGTCCTAAACTCAATTGTAGATGTTTTACCGCTTCGAACCGAAATTGTTTAAGTGGGTACCTAAATTTATCTAATAGAGTAAAATAATTCTGCTGTGTATAAATTACAGCCTTCAAATGTTTCAACATATCATTTCTAATTATCCCGTCAAAAGTGTCTAAGTTATGAAGAACAACTTTTGCTTGTCAATACCACAATTAAACAAATCAAAGTAAGTGTGCTGCGTAATTAAAGATTTACCTAGAATTAATTTGACTGAGAAAGGCTTGTCATTGCTAAAAGGTAAAGTATGAGACTATTCCTAACATAATTTTTATTTGAACCAGTATCAATAAGAAATTTAATTTTGTCACCATTGCGCATTCGATATTCAAAATACGGTAAAGAGGAATAACCTAATCTAAAAAATTAATATCAACTTGTTCAACATCAGACACTAATTCATCATTCTGATTCTCGAATTCTTCATCCCCCTGCTCTGCTTGTAAGACTTGGTTATTATCTAAGGCCGTAGCCTCAGTGTTGAAGACTCTTTACTGTTTATGATCACAAGACGAAGTTTGAGAAGAGTTGATGTTGACAGGTGGTCTCTTTTCAGAACTATGACTGTTAACTTGATATGATTTACTCAACCGATTGTTACTATTATACCGAGTTGCCCAAATTGATTTTGTACCTGCCTAAAGTTTTGGAAATACTTGGGCCTATTAATCAACTTGACGCTTAAAGAGAACTCTCCACTTCCATTGACCTGGGCGGTTTTATCGATAATTGTGATTTGTAATTCTGCATAGGCTGTTGATCACTCAAGTGATTATTTCTACCAAAGTTTGGTCTAACTCTATCTGAACTAATAGTGTGCGCAATTTCCGGATAAAATTGTTGGTGAAATTGACGCCGCTGTGACTTTGGTGACTGAACCCGATTATTAACAAAAGTTGACCTATAACTCATATTTTGTAATTTTAGGCACATCTACAGCGCTTGAGGTAAACTTTCAGGTTCCCTAACACTTAGTAAACGAGGTAAATCTTCATTAAGACCTCTTATAAAAGCATCAAGTGCCTTTACCCCATAAGTGTTCGTCATCACTCTTAAGGTTTCTTCAGAGAGCTCGAGACAATCAATCTTGTCAAGTAAAATCGAGAGATGTTGATAAACTTTTTGATAGAATTCAGTCACACTATTATTACTCTGAACAAGAGTGGTAAGCTTATACTCAAGTGTACCTATGTGACATTTGTCCGAGTAATGCAACATTATACCCTTTTTGATCTTTACCCAGTCTAAAGGTGTTCTGTACGATTCCAACGCCGTATCTGCATCCCCTACAATCTTATGTCGAATTGAGTGCAGTATTACAAAATATCCAGAAAACTCTCTTAACAATATCTGTAATTATTTCTGATTCCCCTAAATCACGACTAAAATCAGTATGTTCTTCATTTTCTACATTACTTTGCACAGGTGTTAAAAAGTCTTTTACCACATCCTTAATTATGTCTTTCAACTCTAATTTCTGTTGCTCAGAAAAGGTTAACGTTGCCATTGTATTAATTAAATAAACTTCACCAAAAAGTTTGAATAAAAATTTTAAATTTGAATCAGGAAAAAGTAAAGAAAGAATCAATATAATCTAAAAAATTCAAATAAAATTCACAAAAAAATATAGATAAAAATTTTAAATTTAAATCAAATTGTTAAATGGATGATAGAACCAATGAGATATTCAAAATAGTCAAATAAATTCAATACACCAAAGAATATGAATAAAATTTTAGATTTAAATTTAAGTGTTTAAAAGAATTAAGTTAATAATATAATTATTTGCTCTTATTTTTCACAAAACAACCAATATTTCAAAATTTAAATAATTCTTTCTTGTCACAATACCAAATATAATCAATCACTTTTTTTTTAAAACCTCAATAAATCAAAAATTCGATGAAAATAAATTTCCTTTTCTATAATTATTTCTTTTTATTCTTTTTTATTTTAATTTCTTAATCTTTTTTTTTTTCGTCTTTTCAATTTTAAAGGAACAAATTTTGTAACTTATCTTTTTAGAAATGGTACCACTGTCACTACGTACTGCTGTTGTCGCCTCTGCTCTGCTGCTGTCTGCTCCGTTTTACTGTAATAGTAACTATATTAGTGGTATCAATGGAAGGTTCCTCAAGACGAAGGACTACCAATAGTAGCACAGTCAGTAGCCTCATGTATACGGCTACAGAAAAGCTCCGCAGCGAAGTCTATATCATCAGCAGATCTTAATTCCACCTCTGGGTTAAGCGAATTTGTAAGTTTCATTTGGAAGAGTGATGTCTTAGCATGTTTCGGTAACAGTCTGTGTTTCGTAGCATATTTTTGTGCAGAAGTAGTGAGCTCAATGAGAAGTGGAAGGTGATCCAAGCTAAGTTAAACAAGGCTTTTGATGGAAAGTCTATTAGGCAAAATGCCATTGTAAATTCCGAAGTCTATTGCCGATGGTGTGCTACCAGATGCTGGGTAATGAGTGTGTCCGCCAGTAGCCAGCATTTGGGCATTCGAACAAGTTACACAGTGTAACAGTGTGCGGCAGCGTGGGACAGGAGTTGTGGCAGCCCCACACAGGATGCTTAGCATTAAAGTTGCCCGTAATAATGTATTTAGGGTCAATACGGCAAAACAGTAAAGCATAGTCCAACACAGTCCATCCAAACCGAGGAGGGCAATATATGGCTGTGACGACTTTACACAGTGACACGGCATATGAAGCTCACTAATATCAATTTGATGGTGATGTTAGAGGCAGGATTTAACTAGAATAGCAGCTCCTCCTTGCTGGCTATCAATAGGGTGGTTAGCCTTACGTATGCAGTATCCTTGGATTTTAATGTAGGATCTGCTACAAAGTCTGTGATTCTGATATCAGCATGATATCTATATTATGGCTATGTGGAAAATTATCTAATTCATTGATTCTATCCCAGAGGCTGTTAGCATTCCAAACACCAATACGCAATCCTATTTCGGACATATTGATGATGGGTTGGCGGTGAGTATGTTTAATATCATGTTTTGCGTGCTTAAAAGTGATGACAGCAGTTTTTCTATTCTTGCATCAGCAGCTTCTTGCCTTAGCTGCTGCTGTTGTTGCCAGTGTTGTTGTTGGTAAATAAATTCACGCCACTCAATTTGTGGCAGGATGGAGGTTCTTTTTGGCACTATAATTGTTGTGATATTTGATTCTCTTGGTAGATCTTTGCAGACTATGTAGGGTGTTTATTGATAGACTGTTTTTGTTGTGATTTGTGAGACTGTTGTGATATTTGAGACTGTTGATTGGTCTTTGAAGACTGTGTAAGGTGTTTGGTAGAAGATTTTACGGAGTGAGATGACAGATGCTTTATTTGCTGTTGTATTTGTTGCGGCTGTGCCTTTTTGGCCATACTTGCAATGAGATTCCGTTGGTGACAGTTATTGACGGAGGAATTTGTGTTTGTGAAACAGAGAAAGAAGATTTGGACGTTGTCAGTGATTTTGTAACACTTCAGAAACGGTTGTTATTTTCAGCAGGGATAGTGCAGGAAGTTACCAAAGGAGCTATGTTAGGGCACAGTCCAGTTGATGTTGACTGGATATTTGCATTGGTTAGTTCATTTACAGTTTTGCATAAATTCAACACCTGTTGAGATGGACTGGACGATACTTTTCTCTTAGCTTTCATATTGAACAAGCAATATTGTATCTTTATATTGTAGTTTTTGTAGTTATTGTAGTCTTTGGCAATACTGTTGTGCGTTCTCATTATAATAAATGAGAAGGAAAAAATAACAAGAACAACTACAACACCTTCTTTCGATCTTGTTCCGCTCTCAGTTATATACAGAAAAAAGAGCGCAATACTTTTCTGCGTATGCAGTTATCATTAAATGAGAGGATAAATACAACAATAACAAAAACACAAATTCAAGAAGTATCAAAGCATAACCAACGAATAGACGTTCGTGATACAATATGATGATAACATTGAACAAAATATGGAAACAAATATTACAGCAGAAAAGGAACTTCGTTCCACCCGGGTGTCCCAAGACAACACTGATTTTTTTTGACAGAAAAAACTTAAAAATTAATGACTTTTAAGTAACTCTCTTTCGGAATCCATGTGGTTCTCCGCACCGGACTAAGGGGTGTCGTGTCCACACTTTGCTGGTATCACAATGGGCCATAATGTCTTTGTGCCTAAAGGTGTAGATACACAAACGACTTTAACGATAAGTTGCATTGTCGCCAAACGCAGTATGCAGCGTCAAACTACACAAACGACGTCGAGGTACACAAACGACTTCAACCATATTGACTTCAGTAAACAAAAAACAGCTGTGAATTTGAAAATTTTAGAAAGTAACTGTATTAAAAGTTGAAAAAAAACTTTAAAAAAACTGTATTAAAAGTTGAATTATTAAAAAATCAGCCAAGTGTGAGTCGGACTCGCACACGGAGGGTTCCGTACCATCGTACAAGATTTTTTGTTTAAAATATATAAATTATGTTTATATTTAATAGCCTAAAAATATACTACAATTAACAGCTCAAAGACTACTACAAAAAAAAAAAAAAAAAAAAAGGTTAAATTAAAGAACAACGCTTCTAAAAAATTATATTTTTAGTATTTTTCGTTCTACACACAAGTGTATTACATACTTTGTGAAAATTTCAACTCTCTACCTATTACGGTTCATGAGATATAGCAGGAGACGGACGGACGGAAGGGCATTGTAAGCTTAGTAATAGGGTCCTGTTAGCTCCCTATGGGTACAGAACCCTTAAAATGACTTGTAAAAAAAACTGTGTATCGAACCTATGACGTGATCTCACGTACGCATTATTGTACATATGCATAACGGACGCCTTAGCACCCTCGGCCAACGACTACTATAGTCTGAAATGGTCATAGAAGACGTTTTGAGTATACAGAAGTATTACATTATTGTTTACTTGTGCGTAGCATCACTATATTCTCTCTGTTACAGTTTGAGTATCAACAAAGAACACAGTTGAAGTGGCACTTTATTGTACAATTACTCTTTATAAGTTTGTCATTTAATGTGGGTTTGTATGGGAGGTACCTCTGCTGGTAACCGTAGGATCATGAAATTTGTATGGTTGGTGGATATTGACTAGAAACCAAATTTCAGTTCGATACGTCAAAAAACAAAAAACTTTTTCTAATAAGAACATTAATTTAAAAGGGGGTTTGTATGGGAGGTACCCCCCTAGTGGTCCGATTCGGCTGATTCCCGAACTTGATCAGCGTTTGGTAAAAAGAAACCTATGTACAATTTTAGGACTCTAGCTCAAAAACTCCGGGACTAGTGCTGCAAACAGACGGACAGATGAACCGATGGACAGACGGGCATGGGTAAATCAATTCGTCTCATCGAGCTGATCACAAATATATATACTTTATGTCTGCGATGTCTCCTTCTGTGTGTTACAAACTTCATGACAAACTTATAATACTATTCACTCCCGTAAAGAGTATAAAAAAACTAATTTTTTACCTACCTCTCGAATGGTCACGCCGTAGCAGTGTTGGCCAATTTTTGTAGGTCATTTCCGACAGTCTTTCTCCCATTTGATGTACATTTTATATTATAATTTTTTTTTTATATTTTTTAATAAATAAAAAAAATGTTTTAAGAATTATTTGCATACACTACGAATTATTCTTATGGGCATGTGATAGAAAACACTGACGTTTTAGATGTCGAGCGGTTTCAGTTTCGTCCAAAAAAAACGTAGGTGTGATAGAAAATGCGACGATTTCATTTTTCGAACATTGATGTTCGAACGAACTGCTGATTAAATACTGGTTATTTTAGGGGCGTCTGAAACGTATCGAATTTGTGGCGACACTTATCGTTTATTTTTCTTTGGATCCTCTTGCTTGTATTTACATACCAGAAACGCCAAGCAAATATTTTGACATTACTCACTTCCTTTCACATTACTCACTCTACAAAAACCAATCAAAAAAAAAAAAAAAAAAAGTCATTTCTCAACAAACAAAAATCGTGTATAGTACCCTGCGTTAACACATTACAAACATGCCAACTTTCACCGATGAAAATCTTCAAAAATGTTAAAATTTATATGCAAGCAGGTTGGCATATTCAGCATTGGTTGGTTTTGCTTATTTCGTCTATTTTACTTCAATGGAAAAGTTACTTGAGTAAAATGCAAATTTATGCCTTAAAACCACTAAAATGTTGAATTATTTAAATGCAATTTAGCGAGAAAAACAATAAACTATAGTTCCTGGCACTTTTTTTTCCTTTAATAATTTAATATAGGAGAGAATTTAATCAAATCGCCTTTAAAAAAATAGGCGATTTCAAAAACGTCAAAATCGGTTTCCATCACACCGTGAAATGGAATTGGGGTGCAATTGAGACGAACGCGGTTTCCATCACACACCGGTTAATCATGTATTTTTCACACAATTTCCATTTTAATTTCTCACAATTAGCCGCAACCTTCCTATTCTTTTGTTTTGGTTATACATACAAATAGAACGTTGTGGCCAATTGTGGAAAATTAAAATGGAAATTGTGTGAAAAATACATGATTGAGAACAATTTGCATTATATGCAAATAATTCTTGCAACTTCCTTTTTTATTCCTGCTACTAATTTTATTAACTTGAGCCTTGCTCAGTGTGAATAGCCTATAAAATGACTATAACTTAAAATGTGTTTTAGTTATTTTTTATTATTTTGATAAAAGCATTTTATTGATGAGGTGTTTTTTATTTATTAAAATTATGTAACTATACAATATATGACTATTTATGAACATTAGAATATTAGGTGTTTTATTGAAATTACTATTATATTAAGTTAATTGAAACTGTAGCAAGGGATAATTTGGGTTTGGAGTTTCTTAAAAAATATTCATTTATTTATTTAGAGGTTTAGGTTATATACAAATGTTACATATAATATATAATCTAACTTAAATTAAAGAATACTAGCTGCAAGTCCTTCGACTCGTCTGTCTAATAAGAGTAATTAAATTAATTTATTAAGATTACAGGATTTGATGAATGATGCTATTTTGTTGATAATTTATTATCGAGGGAAGGAAATTGGATTAATGCGGACGACAGATTGTTTCCGAATAGTTGTGTTCTAGTGCTATAGAGATTTGTGCAATCATCTAGTAGGTGTTTGATTGACAAAGTATTACCACAGAATGGGCAAGGAACTTTGCTTTTACCATCGAGCAGATGTTGCTGTGCGAGTTGACTGTGTCCCGTTCTCAATTGTACAAACATTGAGCAAGTTGGACGATCGCAGGAGTCAGGGAAGTGGATGGAAGTTTTGGAATGTTTGGAATTTTCATATGAACGCCATTTTATGAGTTCCATACCTCTTAGAAAATCTTTTATGTATTTACAAATATCGCGTTCTACGTCCAAGATGACCGTCAGACACGGTTTTGTTATTTGATGAAGAGATTCCGGAGTTCGCAGATAATGTTATTGTTGTTATATATATTTTGAACTGCTGAAACTGTTAACAGGCTATCCGTGCAGATTATATATTTTCCTTTATGAGCTTGGGCTCATAGAATAGGGAGCAATCCTTTGGATACAGTGATCCCCCATTTATTTACCACGGCAAACGAGATGCTTATAACCGTTTTGAAGCCGTCAGTAAAAAGGCAGTTCCAGTCTTTCAGCCGAAGGTTAGATGTTTCCTCCGCCAGCAATTTATGGAAAACAGAGCAAGAAGTTTACGATCTGGGGAAACCATTCAGAGATGTGTTTAAAGAAGATTGATGAAGAGCCCATGGAGGATTAGGTGACACTTTATTCCAGTGGTATGGTTCGTGGATGTTGTGTAGTTTTGGAAAGCGAGCGCATCTCGGTATAGTGGACAGTACTTTATACCTACGTCGTCCGTTTCTTGCTTAGTGAAAATCCTTGGTTTGAATGTCATTAGTGGAACAATCTGTTATTTTGTTGTTAAATATTAGTGGAGGGTATGTACAGTTATTTTTTTTTTGAATATGTGCAGGACTTTTAATTTTTCAATCGATAAGGAAGCCCCAGAGGACTTGCAGCATTCTTCTATTTTCTCAAGGGTTTTTAAGAATATTGTGTTTAACACACTATTATCTGTATGTTTTGCAAAGACGATAAAAGCTTAATATTGTTTCATTGAAGGATTGAAAAACCTGTCATGAAAAGTATTACGGGGAGAGGAATCCCTTGGAGGATACCGTTGTGGAGAGTTTTTGAGAGGTTGTTATTTACTTTGACCCGAATCAATCCCTTGCTCATTAATACCTTTACTATGTTAAAGATTTTCGGAATCACAACCAAACGGGAAAGTTGATGCAGAACCGTATGTACCCCAACGCGGTCGAAGGCTCTTTAAAAGTCCATTGCCAACATGGTGATGTGGTTTCTGGACGAAAAGCGTCCGACGCGTGGTGATGAAGGTGTAATAAAGAGTCCAGAGTACTGTGCTTAGGTCTAGGTGGGGCTGTTAAATTTGTTTTTTGTGATAAGCCACATCAAACTCTTTGCAATAATTTTTTCTACTGTTTTGGCAAAACAGGAAAGTAGTGAAATAGGGCGAAAGCTAGTTATTTCTTTGAGTGATTTATTGGGCTTGAGTATAGGAACTAAAACGGAGGATCTCCATGTGTGAGGATAGGACACTGATGAGAACATTGAGTTATATAGAAGTAATAACTTGTTCTTAGCATTAGTGTCGGAGCATAGGGTAGGACACTCGGTCGAATCCAGACGTCTTGCCTGTTGCATGTATAAGTACAAATTCTAATTCTATGGATGTAAAATTGGATTCGAGATATTTAGCATCGGTGGATAGGCTAATGTTGAAATATGGTTGCCCTAGGATGTCTGCTTTAATAGAAATGGAATAATTACACCACAACTGGCAAACTCGTTGCTAATCTCTGCAGGAGATGAAAGGACGGAATTTTAGATCTTGATTTTTTTAATTGTACCATAGACGTTGCTTATTATCCCTAAGCAAGCCTAGTTAATTATTCCACCGGTAGGGCTTTGTTTGTGGTATTGATATATTAGCAGCAATTCTAATAGATTTTAAAATTTTAACCGCGAAAAAGTTTAAGTCATTCGTTGGGGAGAAACTACAATTACTATTGCAGGTAAGTTGATATTTGTCCCAATTGGCAAGATCGGTGTTGTATTTAATGTTAGACCTAATTTTATCAGATTTGGTATGGGTACGAATAATTATGGAGATAGGGAGATGGTCGCTACCATATAAACAAGAGGCAATACTCCAACTGAAAAAAGGTAGCATAGCTGCTGACATCAGTGATAAATCGACATGAGTAAAAGTATGAGTGGCTAAGCCGTTTTAAGTATGGATAGGTTGGAGCTTAGTAAAACTTCTTAAATTTGACGACCCTTCAAGTTTTTCGAATTGAAACCCCATAGTGGGATCCAAAATTTAAAGTCCGCAACTATATGAGTGAGTATATTATTTTTAAATAAATTTTGAGAGGATGGATGTATGTATTGCCCACTGGCTCAAAATTACCGCTAGGGGATCCTCATAATTTCATCATTGCCACGTTTGCAGATGATACAGCCATACTTTCCAGAAACAGGTTTGTTTATGAAGCCACGGATACCCTCCAACAGTACCTCCACAAGTTTGAAGTCTGGACAAGACGATGGAACATTGGCATTAACAAACAGAAATGTGCCAATGTGACGTACGCCTTACGACCTGATGTTTGTCCAGGAGTCTTCATTGACAACCAGCTGATGGAGCAACATTCGGGCTATAAATACCTGGGTGTGTATTTGGATAGGCGGCTAACATTCAAAACGCATATTTCAGTCATAACGAAATCGCTTGGACAGAGAATTAGGAAATTGCGTTGGCTCCTAAATAGTAGGAATAAGTTATCCTTAAAAAATAGGGTACTTATTTATAAAGCAATAATTGCTCCTGTTTGGCAATGGGGACTGCAGGTGTACGACATAGCAGCGAAATCAAACATATCTAAGATCAGAGTACTACAGGCCAAGACATTGCGTATGATCTCGAGAGCTCTGTGGTTTATGCGAACGGCGGACCTTGAAAACGACTTAAAAATACCAAAAATTGGCGTGGTGATTAATTTTTTTTTTTTTTTGTTTTTTTGTTTTCGAACTTTATTCATTTATTTGTACACAAAGCGTAACAATAATGTAGAAATCTTTAAATTATAGATTGTTTGATTTACAAGTTCCCTTAGTGGTGAGCTAAAGAAACTTTACAGTGTTGCGTGGTCTTCTCAGGTTCAAGGGGCAGGTAAGTCATTTCGACGTAGGCGCGTGGTGCTGCTCGTTTGAGAGAGTGTAGTGGATTAGGATGTTGCGAGAGTTTAAGTTGATATTTCTGCTTCAGTTAGCCAGTTCAGTTTTAATTAGTGGGACGTTAAGGTCCCTGTGGATGTTCGCATTTGATATGTACCTGGGAACACCTGTTAACAAGCGAAGTATTTTCGATTGAGCTCTTTGGATGACTTCAACATTACTTGGGCTAGCGTTCCCCCAATGGTGGGAATCGTAAATCCAGATTGGCTTTATTATGGTATTATGTAGTAGCATTATGGATCGAGGCTTAGACCAGATCGTGGGTTTAAGAGCCAGTGGAGGGACTTGGCTTTTAATTTCATGCTGATTTTTTTGGTAGGTACATCAGTAGCATGTGGAACAGTAGTGTTGTTAAAGATGATAGACGGACAGTCACTCTTATTTAGGATGAATGTCACATTTATCCGGATTGACTTTTATACGCCAATTGTCCAGCCAGACAAGTTGCAGGTGATCGGCTAGCTCTTTCGATGATTTTTGGGGGCAGCGTCACCGACTGGTAGTGTCATCTACAGAGGTTGATGTCATGAGGCGGGGATTTGTAGGGATGTCAGCGGTGAATAGTACGCATAACAGACCAAGAACACTGCCTTGAGGAACGCCAGCGTTTATGTGATGCTCATTAGAGGTGAAATGCATCTTACCACGAATAGCCTTTTGGTTAGATATGACTCTAGCAATTTGTGTGAGTTCTGTGGAAGCACGTTTTTTATTTTATAAATGAGACCATCATGCCATACTCGGTCGAAAGCTTGAGTAACGTCAATGAATATAGCTGAACAGTATTCTCGGTGTTCGAAAGCAGTTCAGATTTCCGTAATGACACGGTTTACTTGCTCGATTGTACTGTGTTCTGATCTAAGCCCGAATTGATGTGTGGGGATGATGTTGTTAGCGTTTATGTGTGGTGCGAGCTTCTTGGTAAACATTTTTTCAAATAATTTTGAAAGCACCGGGAGCAAACTTATGGGCCAATATGAAGACACCATTGAATTGTCTTTACCCATTTTAGGGATCATAATTATTACGGACTTCTTCATTGGAAAGTAACCCACTTTGAGTATTGCATTGAAGACCATTGCAAGGAATGATATTGCACAGTTTGGTAGCTCAATAATCATCTTTGGGGTGATGAAGTCGTACCCAGGTGCTTTCTTGGGAATTAGCTCCTTGTGAATTGCCGTTCTTAACTCATGTACACTAGTTAAGTACGCTGCTATTAGGAAACTGGGCACACGGCTGCTGAGGAAGCTGAAATCCGTTTCTAGGCAAGTTTGGTTGAAAGACGGATTTGAGATGGTTAGCAAAAGTGGCAGCCTTTTCCTCGTCAGATCGCGCCCAGTTTCTGTTTTGATCCCGAATGGGGCAGTCAGCTGCAATTGGTGGGTTCATGTGGTCTTGTGCTCTCCAAATCGAGAACTTGGTACTCGTTGTCGAAAGGTTCTCAATGTAGTGCCTTTGGATTTTACGATCCTCCGTCTTGACAGTATTGGTTAAATGTTTTTTAGAAGTTTTGAGTCTTTGTAACGATGCTGGAGATCGCCTGACTTGCCATTCACATCTTAGCAGGCGTTTTTCTATGACTAAGCGTTGAATTTCCGCGCTAGTTAAAACAACAGTTTTCTTTGGGCCAGATTGTACAATCGGTGTCGTGGCAACAGCTGCGCTCGCAATGGTTATGCTGAAATGTTCCAGTGAGTTGTCAATGTCAGTTCCGGTATCAAGTATTGGTCTCATACATATGTGGGAGCTGACGAATTTTTTATATCTGAGCCAACCAGTTTTCCATGAAGTAAGCATGAAGGAATGATCACTTATTACGGGACGCTCCAGTAAGTGAAATGTGACTGGGAAATGATCTGATGATAACTCGGCATGGGTTTCCGTTGAAATCACACTACGAGAAATGTTGCGAGTAACTGCAAAGTCGATTAGGTCTGGAATTTTACTTGGATCAGCTGGCCAATATGTAGGCCTGCCCGGAGAAGCAAAGTTAAGTTTGTTGCTTTGGTTTATTATTGTGTTGTAGAGCTGTTTTCCTTTAGGATTAACAATTCGAGAGCCCCAGTGGGGGTGCTTAGCATTATAGTCACCTGCTGCCAGAAATTTGGACCCTAGGGTGTCAAAGAACTGCTTGAAGCATGATTCGGAAATGGAAAATCTGGGTGGACAATAGACGGATGAAAGCGTCAAGTTAAAATTTGAAATTTCAATGACAATCGACGTGGCCTGCATATAATTCCGCGAGTATGATACCAACTTATAGTGTTTTATTCGCTTTCTAATAAGTATACCCGTTCCGCCATGTGCTTTGCCATCAGGGTGGTTTGTGGCGTAAAAAGAGAAGCCTGGTATCTCGAATTTATATCTGTTTGTAAGGTGCGTTTCCGAGAGCAATAAAACATCAAATTCTGTCTCGGATAGGTATTTTATAAGCTCAAGCTTATGTTTCGATACGCCATTTGCGTTCCAGGATGTTATTTTGAACGAGGACATTTTAAGTACGGAGTTATTGTAAGATTAGATTTTGGGTTTTTAGTATCTCTTGAAGCATGTTTTATCATTGGCGTAGTCTGAGACATATAGACTGGCAATCATATTTTCAAGAGAGCTATGTGGTGTGAGTGGTGTTGTTTTTTGAGGTGTAGAATGATGTGTGAGTGGAGTGTACTCTTGGCAGTGTTTATTACTTTCTCTGGGTCTGTGGTGGGTATTTGTTGCGATCCAGGTCGCAACGCGGATGCGTATGTAATGTTGGGAGTGGTAATTTGCAATGTGCGTGGATCTTTCATCGTGACTTGTGTGATAGGCTCGGGCTGGCTAAGGGCAGTTGATTTGCGCTGGTTTATCCCATTTTTCAGTTCTTTAAAAACTCTATAGTTCGCAGTGTGATTGCCGCAACAGTTGCTGTATTTTTTTTTTGACATAGTGCAGCTTGAGGACTCGTGGAGGTCACCACATGAAACACAGACAGAAGGTAGTCTGTAATACGATTTCGTGTGGCCGAATTCCTGACAGTTTGTGCACTGCACAGGGTCTGTGCGCTTGTGAGGTTCCTCTACAGTGATTCTGCGGTGAAGCAAGTATTGTAACTTGTATATTGGGTGGATCTGGTTTCTTTTCTCAAGTTTATCATCATGAGAAAGTTCGACCTTCAACATGGGCGGGATTTTGCTTCTATTCATGATGTTGATCACAACCTTGGTTGGGAACCCTTTTTCTTCAAGCGCATTTTCTTTTCTTTGGTGTCAACACCAGCTTCAATTCCTTTTATAACCACTATCAGCCCTTTACTGCTCTTAAGTTGGTACGTATAATAATTTTTGTTGGCATCAGTGAGGAATTTCGAAACTATCTTGTAATTATTCTCAGTGTAGGTTTGTAATTTAGTTTCATGTACTTTGTCTTTGGTTAACGGGACAATGTGTAAGTTGTTGTTGCCGATAAGTTGAGCTAGCTGTGAAACAAGATTATTTGAACTGCGTTCATGAATATAAATTGGGAGAGGCTTGTCTTGCTTGACTTTTGGGGCCGCTTCTACAGAGCTTTATTTTTGTGGACTGAGTTTTCGTTTAATTTGTATGTTTCCATTATTTTTTTGCTAAGATGAGTAGCTGAAGCATTTTGACGTGCTGTAAGAGGGACAGAGTTAGTAACATTAAAAATTTCTTTACTTTTTGAGCTGGATATGTGTACTACTTTTCTAAGGACTGTGTTAAACATATGTGCCAAAGTCGATGCGGTGACCAATGAGGACATTGAATGCGTAGTTGTTGTTGTTGCTATTGATGCAAGCGTTGTAGTAGCGGTTGTTGATGTTGTTGTGAGTGGAAATGAAGAAAGCATCATCATAGGTGATGTACACTGCGCACTCCATGAGGTGTTGTTGTTTGTGTTGATGTGGGTGGAGCTTGGTTCTTCTGACTGCGAGCGAATTGTGAAGTACCCGCAGTTGGAAAGCCTACGTCCTGACTCAGGAGCGTTGGGTTCGCTCATTATTATTGTTGCACTCGAATAATTATTGTTGTTTAACTTATTTTATTTAATTATTGAAATATTAGAATAATCCGCACATGCGACTGCACTCGATGACGTTCAAATATTTCATGATGTGATTAATCATCAGGCGGTTGAAAAATCACCCAAACATACTAGCCAGGCGTCTCTTAAAGCGACGCAGAATGGGAGGAGTCAGAGTGGCGAGACGGTTGAAAAGATTTCATCCTGTCGACCTCTCTACTAGATCCTATTAACTTAATTGTTCTATCCCACTTACCATTGTGTTAAAGTTGTATTGTAAATAAGTTTAATTTAAGTTGTTTTATAGAATAACAGAAAAATTAAAATGTTTATTGATATAAAAAAAAGTGATATTTGGGGTTGAGAGAATCTCAATAGAAACTGAACATGTGGATCCATTTTAATTAATGATTTTGTCATGGATATTCTTTTTAATAAGGATACCAACACCCTCCTTAGAAGACAAATTGGTACTAAGTGGGTTTCCTGAATGCATATAATATCCGGATTAAGGTTATTAATTAGAATTAATAGTTCATGATAGTTGTTGAAGTAACCATTTATATTCCATTGTAGAATATGAAGTGACATAGCAATAAATCCATAGAACAGAAAATTATATGCATTTGCAAAGGTTTATTATTAAATGAATCAAAAGTTTCCATTGAGTCGTTTGACTCATTATGAAGTTCGTGCAAAGAAGAGGGAGAATTGGTATGTGTGTTGTTGTTTATAGAAGTATGCGTGTTTTGTTTGTAGAAGTATGTGTAAAATTTTGCTGAGAGTGTATTTAATTGTGAGCAGAAGTAGAGAGCGATATGAAATCAAATTTTTATCGATATGCTGATTGTCTGGTGATGGTGTGAAGGGGAAAGAAGAGGGGAAGGGTTTGTTAGATGTTTTAGTAATTGATGTTTCAACGTTTGTGTTTGCGTTATCGCTAAGATTGTTAGCTGTGCTTGCGTTAGAAGAGTGCGAGGTAGAGTTTACTGTTTTTGAAACCTTTTTTTAATTACAGATGTTTTTGTGATTGTTTCATTTGGCTTTGTATTTGCGCTTATGTTGTTGGTAATGACGGCGACCGTCATTTGATGTTTTGATGTTTTTATCGTTTGGAGAATAGTTGTGCTGCCGATAGAGGCGTATGAAGTGCTGTTTTCTGTTTTAATAATGTTGTTTTGCAAGTATAAAGACTTAGCTTCGGCTGGGGGTTCTTCTTAACAGTTCACACACTTTGTCTGCGTGCAAGGCTCAGGACAGTGTTGAAGGACGCAGTTATGGTACAATGGTGTATTTTGCACCTCATGTCATCTTTTTCAATTTTTGGTATCACTCATTACATTCCAAGACTAACGTTGTAGTTAAAAAAAAGCTGCAAGTTGCTTGTTTCGACTCATGAACTTCAACTTCATCACTACTTAACATCCAACAACAGTCCCCCTCATATTATCATATCATATCAAGATGTGATGAACTTTGAACGACGTTACCAAGGGCAATACAGCACGAATATGATGGGAGATTACATTTGGCGTTTAATAAGAGAAAGTCCAAACAACATAAGAAAATCTCTAAAAATATTAATTTTTCTACTTGATTGTTTCTTATTTTACATTCTTACGCTATTACTAATCATTATAATTGAATTAAAAAAAGTCTGACGTTCATCAAAGAATTTTTTAATTATCGTTTATAAAAAAATTATGAAAATACCAGTAATTTTTCTTGAATTTCGAACAATTGCTCTCATTTCTACAAAAGCAGGTATAGATCGAAAAAAGTATTTTTCTCAGAAACAAAAACCGCGCCGACTTGTGTTATTAATTATAATTTATATATTGCTTATGAAACGAGAAATTTTTTTACTTTTCATTGTGAAATAAATTTATTTATTTATTTATTAAAATTAAATATAATGCATTTTGTTGTTAAAACAAACCAATGCATTGTATAAATTAAATTAAAAAATCTTTTTGTTATTTTTTAATTACATATTTATTCGTAATTCGTAATGGATCATAAATATTATATAAGAAGACAAATCGATTATCATAGCGGATCATAAATACTTAATTTATCAATACATAATTGACCTATGTCATATCATGCTATGATAACTACCCTCCTTCTTAAAGAGGGATGTCCGCGGCTCTTGCTGGTGGTACTCACAGGATGTAGCGATGGATTGCTCGCAGGACATTATCCAAGATTCCGAGATGCAGCATAGATTTTGCCTCCGCAGCAGCAACAGCGTACCTTTTATAATTTAATTTAAAAATACATAATCAATTATTTGAAACGTACTATAATAGCATATTTTGTGTTATTTTTTATTTCGCGATTGTCAAGAATAATTCGACTTAAAAGATCAATGTATGTTAAGGAAAAAATAATGCCCTCCAAGCTGTTTACCAGTATTCTATTTCCTGATAAAGAGCTCCATGGAGAAGCTCGATGTCAACTTGCTTGTTGTTCGTGGCCGCAATTATCCCATCTTAAATTGTCCTAATGAACATCCTTTCCTGGCATAATACCGCTCCTAACGCATGTGAGGTCGAATGGCATCCGGAAATTGTGGTAAGCCAACATGACATCTTCGGGTAGTAAAATTCGCTTTAATTTTTTAAAAGCATTTAATTGGTTCTGGTCTAAGTATAATTGGATCTTTTTTGACTGTTGCGGCAGATACCCTTCCGAACTCACTTCTGAGAATGCTTGTTAGAATTTTCACAATCCTAGCATAATCTCGAACGAAACACCTATAATAGCATGTCATTCCAAGGAACGAACGCAGGTCCCTTAATGTTGTGGGTTGAGGGAAACCCTGAATCGCCTCAATTTTTTCCGGGCAGGTTCTAATACCGTTCTTCTCTATTGTGAATCGAGATCGTTTCTGAAAAACTTTCATTTTTCCGTAGATACTTTCATATTTGCTTCCAACAAACTAGCTACTTCTAGCGGATAGGGGTAATATTTAGCATAAGTTAGGTCCTCGTCCCTTGTTCGAATTGTCGCGACAACATTCGTATTATATGGGAGCGCTTCATTTGGGTCGGCAAAAGCTGTGGACATGTTATTAATAATCCCTTTAAATTTACCCTTGTCACAACCCGGGACAGTTTCACTTTCAACATGAAGGTGACTAACATCTTTGCTGTTTTGGAAAGATATCATTTCCCCACCGAGATCATACTCTATACGGTTTTCCTTAAGTTTGATAGTCGTGTTGGTTTTTTTAAAAGGTCAAGCCCTACAATCTCATCGAAGGATTTGAGACTGGGTAAAATAAAAAAGTCCGAGTCGATTCCGAATAAGTTAATTGTACATTTCTCCGTGATGTTGGTGAATCCATGGATGGAACTCCTCATCGACACGTTTAATCCCTTTGAGACCCTCCAAGGGCCTTATATAATTTTTTGAAGCTCCGGTATTGATAAGAAGTTTAAGCTGCTTGTCTCCTAGCGTCCTGGAGATCCAGGGTAGGAGTGAAGTACCCCCTAAAAAGTTCACCTCATCGTGTTCCAGCTCCTCGATAACTTCCTCCGACCAGTCTTCATATTTGGACTCGTCAGGCTCCGCTCCTTCTTGACTCATGTGATTAATTTGTTGAACTTTATGATTGTTGTGCTGCCCAGATTCTGCTGCTCTCTTCTGGTTCTGATTGTAGAAATGGTTCCTTACATAGTCATTCTACCTCCTAGAATTCGTTGCTTGTCTAAAATGAGAAGTGGACAGATCGACGTCCATTGGTTCCGGCCGAGAAAGATTATCCTGATAGTGAGACTGTTGATCCGCATACCTTACGTAATTCCGCTGACCGCCTGATATCCATTGCTTCTGTTCTGCCTTTGACTATTATTAGTATAATTCGGGGTTTTCTGCCTAACCTGTTGGTCACTATCTACAGTAGGACTGCGTTTTTTTATAAGTTCCAAGGACCTATTTGCAAAATTGGTTGCGAACACGTATCTTTCATGATTCGCCAATGCAGTCTGCAGATCCGCGGGTTGAGATGAAAAGATTATGTCAAATAGAGGTTTCCGTAATCCTGATACGAATACCCTCAAACCATCAGCCCTATGTTTCTTATTTACTATTTCGGCTGCTTCCGACTCATAGCTCATCTTTGTCTTATTCGCGAGAATCGCTAACTTTTTTTCTACTTTGTCGTAAAACTCGGTAACTGATGTGGACGTTTATCCAAATACGTAAAATCGAGTCGGGCTATTATGGCGTAAAAATTCAGGACCGTATTGAAAGAAGAAAGTATGGCATTGGCTGGGCCCCTGATTTTGTTTCAACATGCGTTAGGAAGACTTCATATGCGCTATGCGCTGTCCCGCCATGCCACATAGGTACCTGGTTCGCCTATAAACTTTGGAATATATTTTACTACATCTAAAGGCTCATCACACTTCTTTGCGGGATCTATGATGATTCTATCAAATTTTTTTACAGCGTCAGGGATTACTGTCAGTCTTTCAATCTGTGACTGCAGTTCGGTGATCTGTGATTGAAATTCATTTCTCTGTTGGGATAATGCTTGATTTACACTAGCCTCCATGAGGCATTTAACTTGACTTGGATCCATCTTATTTGTTTTTATTTCTTGATCCTCGAGCTTCAGGGCACCAAACAAGTTGTCTAAAATGCTAATGTTGTCTCCCTCAAACCCGTTAATCATACAAACTAAAGTAGGCTACTTTCGACCAAAAGCAACACACTAACTATTTCCTATTGAACCCAGAATTCCTTCCTTAACATATGATTTAATTCACCTTGTTTAATTAACAGAAAATTAACAATTACTTACTGCAGGTGTTTTTGTCGACTGTTGCTGCTGCGGCACACTGTTGCCGGTTGTTGTTCCTGTAGTTGCTGTTAGTTGCTATTGTTGTTGATATTGCTTTCGATGTTGAAGCTTGTTGATGTTGCTAACATTGTTGGAAGTTGTTGCGATTTGTTACCGTTGGTGATATTGCTTTTGATGTTGATGCTTTGAAGCCTGTTGATGTTGCTACCGTTGTTATTGCTTTTAATGTTGATGTTTTGAAGCCTGTTGATGTTGCTACCGTTGTTATTGCTTTTAATGTTGATGTTTTGAAGCCTGTTGATGTTTTTACTGTTGTTGGAAGTTGCTGCTATTTGTAACCGTTGTTGATATTGCTTTTGATGTTGATGTGTTGAAGCCTGTTGATGTTGCAACCGTTGTTGGAAGTTGTTGCGATTTGTTACCGTTGCTGATATTGCTTTTGATGTTTTGAAGCCTGTTGCTGTTGCTATTGTTGTTGGAAGTTGCTGCTATTTGTTACCGTTGTTGTTGTTGTTGTAACAGCAAGGGAGCTGCAAGTAGAAGTATGCATGCAATTAACATGGAAAGGGAGAGGGTAAGGGAAACAGAAATTTGTGTGCAGTAGAGGGAACAACAAAGAAAAATAGAAAAAAGAAAAGAATTCAAAATTTTAAAATTTCTTTAAATTGATTAGAATAGAATAAAATGGGTAACGTTCTAACCTACATCAAGCCCTAAGAAGGAAGGTACCTCTATCGGTCGAAACCATAAGTCAATAGGAGTCAATTGGGTTGGTTTTATGGGACAGTTGAAAAAGTGAACCGTGTTGTGAGGAGAACCACCAAACTGCGGACAGCGATCATTGTCAGAAAGACTAATACGCTCCCTGTAGCACTGGAGGATAAGAGACCAACCCGACCTTAACTGAGCTAAGGTTGGCCTAATACTACGAGGGAGGCACTTTTCACTATCATCATCAGGTGGAGGACGGCCTCCTAGCACAACACTATTCTGGTGTGACTCTAATGCAATTTCAACTGCCCCCCGATGTAATTCATCTCGACCAGATTTATAGCGATCACTGTCAAGAAAGGAAGCAATAGCTTCCTCGTGTATTCTGATGTCATTACGAATATGTCTGAGGGGAATAACGCCCATAATAGTGCTATAGTTGTGGTGTGCACTCATATGTGTTGCCAACAAAAACTGCTTAGAGAGCAGCTCATTATGTTGGCAAACCGATAAAGCTTTTGCTCCTGGTGGAGATGATCAATACTGGCCATCTGGAAGCAACTGTTCTAAGAGCGTTATTCTGACTTACTTGCAGGTGTCCCCATTGAGTATCACTAAGGAAAGGAGAACGGCATAG
Source organism: Amiota mariae (assembly GCA_035041805.1). NCBI lineage: Eukaryota > Metazoa > Arthropoda > Insecta > Diptera > Drosophilidae > Amiota > Amiota mariae. Next base: position 101,532 of record JAWNKV010000355.1, read on the forward strand.
TTAAGGACAGAAGGTCCAATTGCCTTATAGGTGGTATTTAAAATCTCCCTCTCCTTTCCCCAGGAAGTTCCTGCTAGAAGGTGTTGTTTGCATGTATTGAAAACGTGAGCAAGCTGTCGAAAGTTACACCAAGAATCTTTGGATGACAAACAGTAGGAACCCTTAAACCCTCAACAAAAATGTCCAATTCCATGGAAACCCCCTTAATCCAGGAGATAAAAATGGAAGATGATGATTTGGACGGTGAGAGCTTAAGGTTGCGGTTACAGAAAAAGTTTTTTAGCCAGCGATTGGTGGTTACACTCAGTGTGGTGTCAAAAAGATCCTGATCCTGACTGCACGATTGACGGTGTCAAAGGCATTCGCCAGATGTAATGTCACCACAACTGTCCTTTCGCATATCCTCGCGTGGTTGAGTCCATTAGCAATATGTATAGGAACCTCGCTAGTTGTGCTGTGCCCCTTCCTGAAACCATGCTGATGATCTGCAATAGTGGTTAGTTCTGTCATTGTCGGAAGAATCAACGACTCCAGAACTTTAGCTACTGGGGAAAGAAGAGAAATAGGTCTGTAAGAACTACCTAAATCTGCATCATTTCCCGGTTTCAGGAGAGGAATAACTCCTGCTATCTTCCATACGTCAGGGACAACAAGTTGACACATAGGGGAATCAAAAAGTTTAGTGAGGCACGAAATCTCTACTGGTCCCAAATGCTTGAGCATAAGCATCGAAACACCATCAGGTCACATAGCTGTAGAAGGCTTCGCGTTGCGAATCGCAGCTTCAACTTCGGCAAAACTAAATTCCTCCGGCCTTGAGCGGCACGTTTTTTAGCACTCCCTATTTGTTTTCCCTCAAACATGACGAAAGATTGAGCTTTACGCTGTGGCGCACCAGAAAGGCGTCTAATCGTATCCCACAGCTTACGAGACCCAGGACTACATGACTCAAGATGATGAAGCCATTTCGCTCTACGATGATCCGAGGCAAGTTTAGCGATCTCAAGGTTCATCCCAGCTAGACGTTCATCACTTGGATCAGTAGTCCACTGGAAAATTTGGTCTTAAAAGAGGAAAGAGGAAAAGAGGAATATACTTCTTCGCGGCTTTATTGATCAGGTGTCTGAAAGCTATATCAGCAAGAATAGGAAAATGGTCAGAACTCAAAGCAATATCGACAGACCAGCCGCAAAATGCTAAAAGCGGTGCACTGACGATGGTAATGTCAGGAGAGCTGGCACAGGTAGGACTCATCCGGGTAGCGGAATCTTCATTGATCACACTAAAATTAGATTGATCAAAGTGATCAACAATGCTAATACCACGATAGTCTTTACCCATGGGCAGAACTAAAGTTCATGATGTGCATTCAGATCACCTAAGATGATACGGTGATCTTCGTGAAGCACATGACCTAGCATTGGACAATAGCCTGGAGCACAACTGTTCACCGGAGGAACAGAAACGTTCACCAGCTCAATTTCAACATCGCCGGTCTTTACAGCCAGGCTTTGAGTCTCTTAGAAAGGATCAGAGGGACTGACAGAAGGTAGGGAAAAAGGTCTAAAATTCACCGTGCGATGAACAATGAAAGCCAGACCACCCCCATTATTCCTACTTCTATCTTGCCTAACCACACAATAGTCCGCAAGGAACCTCAGACCACATGAGCTAGTTAATTTAGTTTCCTTAACAGCTGCCAACAATATTTTATTCCGAACCATATAATCTGCAATCTCCACAATCTTTTCACGCAACCCATTACAACTCAACTGCATAATCCTGAAAGAATCAAACAATTGAGAAGACGTAAGGCTATGAGCACGCGGTGTTGACAAATTTTGCGGCGGAGAAAATGGGGGTGACAGTGTTCGATTGGCTAAAGGTGACAATGACCGGATGGAAAGTGGTGAAGCGTTAACGGTAAGAGTTCTACAACAAGGCGCTAAAAACTCACTATTCCATTCCCTTCGGAATCTAAGACCAGCACAACGCCTCATATGACACAACCTATGACAATTTTTGTACTCAACTGAGACAACATTGCGTTGTAAAGCATTGTCACAGATTGGACATACCCGTTCCATATAAGAAGCAGAATTGCGACTTACATTTTGCGGGGCCACCAAAGGTGTGAGCGGTTGTGGCCACGGCTGAAATGAAGTACCCTGTTGTTGTGCACAACAAGGAGCAACATACTGCACTGGCCGATCCTTCAAGGAATTTAACCCAGAACAATTCAGAAGATGACACCATTCCATACAGCTAGAGCATTGGATAGAGGCAGAACTCTTGCCAATCCTCTTAGTGCACACGGAACAAAACCAAATCCTAAGACCTGGATTTTGTTCAATACCAACACGGATTAAGAGGATTTTGAACAGATGCACTGGTAACAATTGCTCTCCTCGGGAAAAAAAGGCATGCATGCATACATACCTGCAGCCTCGCGGCTGAAATGAGTGGTCCTTGGCACACTGTTGTTGTCGGGTACATCCAGGACGCAGACCCGACCACGCGAGAGAAGTATTTGTTACCGTTGTTGATGTTGCTATCGTTGTTGGAAGTTGCTGCTATTTGTTACCGTTGTTGGTATTGCTTTTCATGTTGATGTTTTGAAGCCTGTTGATGCTGTTACTGTTGTTGGAAGTTGTTGCGATTTGTTACCGTTGTTGATATTGCTTTTGAGGTTGATGTTTTGAAGCTTGTTGATGATGTTGTTACTGCTGTTGCTGCTATTTTTCGACACTTTATAGCGTGGTTACACTGCTTCAAACACTGTTTTTTTTATGCAGTCAGATGTTTTTTGTTTTGGTTATACATACAAAAGGAACATTGTGGCTAATTGTGAGAAATTAAAATGGAAATTGTGTGAAAAATACATGTTTAAGAACAATTCGCAGTGTATACAAATAATTCTTGCAACTTCCTACTTCATTCCTGCTACTTATTTTATTAAAATGTAAAAATAAAATTGCAATATAAAATTTACTTCCAATTGGCTTGTGCAATGATCAGCTGTTTAATGTCGAGCATGACCCAAAAAAGGCGGATATGACCAAAAACTTGGTAGCACTGCCGCAGAGTGACCAATATCATTACCAAGGTCTGTGCGAGGAGTTCCTCGACGAACTCAGCTCAGTGTGAATACGCTATTAATATTACTTTTTTTGTTTCTGTTGTTATTTTTGCGCCACTTCACTGTTGTTGATATTGTGTACTGTTTTTTTCTGCTTGTTGTTGTTATTTTTGTGCCTCCTTACTATTGTTGATCTTGATATTATTATTGTTAAGTTTTACTATTCATTTTGTCACCCCTTTTAGGGTTCCGTACCCATAGGGAGTTAACGGGACCCTATTACAAAGCTTACGATGTCCGTCCGTCCGTCTCCGGCTCTATCTCATGAACCGTAATAGGTAGAGAGTTGAAATTTTCACAAAGTGTGTAATTCACTTGTGTGTAGAACGACAAATACTAAAAATACACATTTTTAGATGCATTGTTCTTTGATTTAATCTTTTTTTAACATTTTTTTCTAGTATACTTTTAGGCTGTTGAATATTCACTTTTGCGACAGCAACAAAAGCAAGTCAAGGTACAAATTTGCATACATTGTGTTAAATCTTGTGCGATAGTACGGAACCCTCCGTGTGCGAGTCCGACTCACACTTAGCTGATTTATTTTATTGTTTTATGTTTGTTGATTGTTTTATTTTATGGCTCTTGCCTTTTGTTATTTTAAACTGGAGAATCCCTTGGGAACCGCAGTCTATATGACTTAGTTATATTAGGTTTTTTTTTTTTGTTCTATAAAGTGGAGGGTCTCTTGGGAATCGCAGTCTAGTTACTTATTTATTCTTATGCCCCGCGTTTGGCACCAATTATATTAAAAAATCTTTTTGTTATTTTTTGATTACGTATATATTTGCGGCATCTCGTGAATACCATATATTTTTTTTTAATTGTTTTATTGACATTTATTGTGTACGTAGTTTGGCCAGTAAAAAGCGTAAAATGCGCCAACCGTCGCAATAACTGAAAAGCGTGGTATGTAGTTTGACCTTTAATGCGCTATTTTCAACACATCTGTTAAAAAAGTGTTGATAAATGATATAAAATGCATTGACAAAAAGTAAACTTTGACGGTTTGACATTTTGGGGTGTTCTTGCCTTTAGTTGCTGCCACGAAGAAAAATATTTTGTGTGGAATACGAAATTACTTGTATATTACAAAATTATATATAAATCAAGTATGAAGTTCATTCAATATAAATATCATTTTGATTAACTTACATATTTAAAAAATTACCTAATTTGTTTACGTTGTTTGTGCAAAAGAGTAATAGAGCGAGAAAACGTATTGGCCACTTTTCAACAGTGTTATACCTTGCGACGATTTTTACGTTTGATCTTTTGATTGATAGTTGATTATGACAGTAGACACAGCAGACGCCGCTGGCAATGTGGCAAGCAAAGCTAAAGGACTGTTAACAAGGGAGAAGCAGGAGCATCTCGTGAAGCTTTCCATACTCATACTTGCAGCAGTACTATGTAAGTACATGTGTACATAAATACATTTAATAATTTCAGATAGTGTGAACTCATTAGGTTAAACAATTTGTAAGTAAATCCACGCCTACAGGCATACAAGTTCCGAAAACATAAACTAACAATATGTGTATCGTACAGTCTGTCACAAAAATGTTTCCAAATTGAGCACTAACACTAAAACTACACTTTGACAATAGATTTAAGCGATGAAAACGTATTCACAATTAAAAAAAATTAATTTATTTCTCAATATGTAATTCCTTTATATTTTATACAAAAATAAAAATGCAGTTATCCTTTTCAATTCATTCATATCCTATACCGGGCAAACGTCTTGCCTCTTCTTCCCACCAAATTACTGGATATGAATTGGTTAACCCGATGAACTTCGTACCACCTAAAATTGCGTGTAAGCGTCTTGTTTTACAAAGACGACTGTTCCGTTGAGTTGGGGAAACAACCCCAGTATTGAGGCGAAAAAATAGAAAAAAAATTCTAATGGGTCGACCATTCTCGAATTTTTCCGAGACTAATGCACTGCAATTGATTTATATATATGTATGTATATCTGTGGCAATATGTTAAAGTAGCTTATGCCGAAAATTGAGTTAGAACTTTATTATTATTCACCGCTTCAAAACAGGTATTTCAACGAAAAAAATTTCTAAAAATATGATGTAGAATCATACTACCCTGACCACTAATAATTCGTATACCTACGAATTTTTTACAAATCGAATTTTCAAACTCTTTTAAACAATAATTGGAATAAATGAACTGAATAAAATTTTTTTTGTGTATCAATTTAGAAATATGAAATAAAACCAAACAGAAATCATTTTACACCAAATGGGCAATATCTTAAAACATAGATTTTCGACATAATCTACTTTCACATATTGCCACAGATATGTAAAAAAAAAATTGATTGGGGAAACGGTTATCTTATTTACAGTATGTTCCAATAGAGAATAGGGATTTTTCCTGTTCTCTATTCTCATGGAGTCACATAAATTCGAAATGCAAACAAGAACGTAATCCTTACATATTATACAACAATGTCCCCCAACCGCATCTGTCTGTCTGACTGAACGCGATTATCTCAAAAACTACCGAGCAGATATATGTTTCATAAAAGTTTTTCTGAAATTGGCTAAAATATTGACGATAATTGTTGAAGATGTCGGAAAAACCCACGCCGACTTGGATATTTTTATAACTTCTTTTTAATTGGCGCAAAATATACTGAACCGATTTTAATAATTTTTTTTAATTTTTTTTTTTTTCCTCTGAATGGAGCTGCATACTTATTTTTTTCATTTTTTAAAGGTAAACATACTTTTTTTTTAGGATTAAGTTTTTTAAATTTTTTCCAAAGCCAAGCACGGAAACGTTCGTACGTGATGTGCTTCTTCTTAAATTTTGTGTTGTTTTTGTTATTGTTTGTATTTTTTCCTCACTGAATACATACAAGAGTATTGCGCTCTTCGTTATCTTCTTTCTGTAAATGACGTTCTTTGATGCAACAACAAAAAATAATCACTGCCGAAAACCTCAACAGCAGCAGCCAAAATAGTCGTCGTTTTAAAATTTTTAATTGTGCTTTGTTGTTGCTTTTGCAGCAGAGCTGAAGAAAGTGCTCAATTAAATATTACAAATCTATGCGACCGTTTTCTGCTTTTGCTCTTTGGTTCTCCCCACATATTCCCTGCTTCCCATTAGGGATGAAATTCTCAAGAAGCAAAAGGCAATAGCAGAAAACACTTCGATTAGTCAATAAATAATTAACTAATCTTCTTGTGGGCCAAAATTATTATTTTTTATATAAAACTGATAAATTTGTATTCAAATGCATATTTTCTTTATGTTGCCTCCAGTAGAGTTCTAACATATGTATCATGGATTGCGATTTTATATTTCTGAGAAATCAGGGCCATTTATCACGTGATAGTAGAGTTTTCACAAAGAACATTGTTTATAAAGAAACTATTAGCACTTAAAAAAACAAATGCCGTCAATTGTGTCGGCCGCATAACGTCAATTGGCCGGGCCGTCTATTATGTTATACAAATTAACAGTCTTCAAAATTCGTAAACGACGCTATCATTAAAAATGCTCATACAAATACTCGCACATACATTAACTTATCTTTCTGCATTAACTATTTCATTCTTCTATCTTCCTCGACTTGCACGCCTTCACATTTCAATTAGCGACAATAACATCTGTACACTCATACATACTTACACCTTAACTTATTTTTTTTATTGACCAACCACACCTCACACCTCTTTTGCTAACACATGCACCATAAGCGTTTTCTGCTTTACCAGCTCTTTAACTATTTCATTCTTCTCTCCTCCTCTACTTCCTCGCCGGCAAGTATCACATTTTTGTGCCACAATTTTTCAAAACAGCACCTCTTAATCATTTTTCATGATTAAGTTAAAAGAAGATTAACTTTGGCTATGCCGAAGTTGTAATACTCTTCACGTAAATTTTATATTTTTTGGTTATTGTTCTAAGTTCAATTTTTGTATGGGTCTTGAAATTTACATGGTTGGTATATATGGGTCCCTTACTTTTTTTGTTTTTAGGGTTCCGTACTCATAGGGAGCTAACGGGACCCTATTACTAAGCTTACGATGTCCGTCCGTCCGTCTCCTGCTCTATCTCATGAACCGTAATAGGTAGAGAGTTGAAATTTTCACAGATTATATAATTCACTTGTGTGTAGAACGACAAATACTAAAAATACATTTTTAGATGCATTGTTCTTTAATTTAACCTTTTGTTCCACATTTTTTTTTTTTTTTTGTAGTATACTTTTAAGCTGTTAATTGTAGTACAATTTTAGGCTATTAAATATAAACATAATTTAATATTTTAAGCAAAAAATCTTGTACGATGGTATGGAACCCTCCGTGTGCGAGTCCGACTCACACTTGGCTGATTTTTTTTTTTTTTTATTATTTATTATTAAAATTATCACTACCAGGTGTTTTAATTGATATTTGTGAGTACTTTAGTGGCAGACGAATTTCAAAGACCATATAACCCATAGACTGTGTTTTGTTCTCAAATTTTTTTTTTTTCACTCTCAAAACTGCATTTTCGTTCTCATATTTGCTGTTTCACTCTCAAAATTATGGTTTAGCTCTCAATATTTTCAAACCAACACCAATCGCTCACATCAAAATCAAAACATTGAGACATTCCAACAACAAAATTTAGACATTCCAACAACAATTTCATGCGTTCTTGTTGGAAACACGTAAAAACTATTCGAAAGAGGAAATTGAGTTCTTCGAACTGTCCAGTTTATATAAGTTAATAGTCTTTGCGAATTTCGTACATTTACAATATCTTACAAATTAAGTATAACATTTGAAAACAAGACAGTACTATTTAACAATGACTTACAGTGGGTAACAAAAATTATTTATATGGAATACGAAATTACTTGTATATTACAAAATTATATATAAATCAAGTATGAAGTTCATTCAATATAAATATCATTTTGATTAACTTACATATTTAAAAAATTACCTAATTTGTTTACGTTGTTTGTGCAAAAGAGTAATAGAGCGAGAAAACGTATTGGCCACTTTTCAACAGTGTTATACCTTGCGACGATTTTTACGTTTGATCTTTTGATTGATAGTTGATTATGACAGTAGACACAGCAGACGCCGCTGGCAATGTGGCAAGCAAAGCTAAAGGACTATTAACAAGGACTAATATAATAATTAGTATATGATATAATTTATAGCGTATTCACACTGAGCTGAACTCGAGTTCATCGACGAACATCTCAACGAGTTCAAATCAACAACAACCACAGGGAAAATTACTGAAATTTGTTGTGTTGTAGCAAATTTGAGCTAATGATATTGGTCACTCTGCGGCAGTGCTGCCCAGTTTTTGGTCATATCCGCTTTTTTTTTTTTTTTTGGTCATTCTCGACATTAAATAGCTGATTATGCACAAAACAATTTGAGGAAAATTTTAAATTGTAATATTTTTTTTTAAATATTAATAAAATAAGTTGCAGGAATGAAAAAGGCTGCTGCAAGAATTATTTGAATACAATGCAAATTGTTCTCAATCATGTATTTCTCGCACAATTTCCATTTTAATTTCTCACAATTGGCCACAACGTTTTATTTGTATGTATAACCAAAACAAAAAACAGTTGTTTTCAGAACTCGCACTGTGCACGTAGTATTAGTTAGATTCTTCGATCCTTAAGCTCATGTGGATGGAGCCTCTGCAGTCTTCTTCTAGCAGTTGCATTTACAGCAAGAACATTTGCTAGGTGATTTGGATGAAGCAATAGTCGATGTGGAAGTTTATGGAATCTCCTACAAAGGGGACATTTAGGCCTCGGTGTAGCTGGGAGTTTCGGACGTACCAAGGCGCACCTGTTATGAAACGCAGGGTTTTGTTTTGCATTATTTGGATGTGTTTGACCTGGCTTGCTGACGCTTTATCCCATAACTGGTTGCCATATAACCATGTAGGAGCAATCAGTGTTCTGTACACCAGATTTTTATTTCTCAAGCTGAGTTTATTTTTGATTCTTATTAGCCAATTTAGTTTGTTAATTTTTGCAACGCACTTTACGTGGGTTTTCTTGGTGAGTTCTGCCCAAGCCAGTTTCCTATCTAGCTGCATGCCTAGATAATTCTGATGTCGTTTGGTAGGAATGGGACCACAATTGAGATGTGGATTGGGCATGAATCTCGCTTTAGGGTGAACGTCAAATTAGCAGATTTATGTTGATTTACTGTGATGTTCCATCGTTTGAACCAGTCCTCTAGTGTAGTTAAATATTCCTGCAGTATAGCAGTGGCTTCAGAGGCCATAATTGCAGTGTCATCAGCATATGTGGCAATCAGTAGGTCTCTGTTATTCGATTGTGGCATGTCATTTGTGTATATTGTATACGGCACTGGAGCGAGTACGCTGCCTTGGGGCACCCCTGCCATGGTTTGTCGGATAATAAAGGCAGATACTTGTAGTGTCCAAATTTAAGTTCGATAATAAAAAATCAAAAGAGATTTTCCAATAAGAACATTAATTTAAATTTGGGTTTGTATGGGAGATGCCTCTTCTACTCATCCGCGGGTCTTGATGTTTACATGAATGGTGGGTATGAGTCAGACACTTAATTGTACAAAAAGTTTTGCTAATAAGAACATGCATTTGAATCTGTGTTTGTATGGGAGGTACGCCTCCTAGTGATCCGAGGGTCTTGAAATATACAACAACAAAAAAACTTTTTCTCAGATGTCTCTGTCTGTGTGTTACAAACTTATTGGTAAACTTATAATACTATTCTCTGCGTGAAGAGTATAAAAACAATTTTTAAATACATTCTTCCTTAGTACTTGGTTTTCTCAGCTTTTAGCCCGTAGACACCAGAAAGTGGGTCATCCGTTATAGGAGTCGAAAATTAATTTTTATTATTTTAAATCGTATTATTTTGGATTTATCAAACAATTTTAAACCGATGTGCTTTGTAATTTTAACTAAAGTGTTACAACTCAAAATTGTTAAAAAAAACAATACACAATGATCATCCACAACTCCTGTAAAAATCTGGTATTTATTTCTCTACGCTTTACCCAACAAAAAAAAAATTTCCATTGTTTTTCTTTCTTTTCATATACCTTCAATGTGAGCAAAAACAGTTTTTTGGCTCTACTGAAAAATTTAAAATTTTGAGTTGTAACACTTTAGTTAAACATGTGCGATATGTATGTTTGACTGAAGTTCGAGTATTTTTCTGTTAAGCTGGAACTACATACACGACGTTATCTTGGTATTGTCCAGCAAATCACAAAAGTTTAAATGTATGGAATGGTATGAAGCGAACTACATATGTAGCTTCGTAGCGAAAGCTAGAACGTCAAAAGTTGATCAACTTATAGTGTATTCACACTGAGCTGAAAACTGAGAACCATGTATTTCTCGCACAATTTCCATTTTAATTTCTCACAATTGGCCACAACGTTCTTTTTGTATGTACAATCAAAACAAAAAACAGCTGTTCTCGGAACTCGCAAAAGGCCACTGTGAACGGTTACCCGCGAACTCGCACTGTGAATGTAGTATTCGACTTCAACAGAAAATAGTATTGGTAAATGGGAAAATAACTGGTTTGTGAACCAAAAAACAGCTGTTTTTTGTTTGGTAAATGGCAATTTCTTTAAAGTATTCATGTTTAATATGATGGCAGATTTTCCTATCTAATTAAACAGTTATTCCAATTTAATTTATTGCATGGTAATAAAATTACATACTTCCTATTTTTAAAAATTCAACTTTTACTACTTTTTTTTTTCAATAATTACTTTCTCTAATTGTTAAATTTAGAGCTGTTTTTTGTTTACTGAAGTCAATAACGTTGAAGTCATTTGTGTTGTTTCAAGCTGCAATAGTGCGTTTGTCGACATTGGGGCTTATCGTCGATGTGGTTTATGTAGTTCCAGCTTTGGAACCTGCCTAATTTTGTTTCGGCCATTGTGATTCTAATAGTGTAGTTAGACTGAAGAAAAAACTGGTTTTTTTTTCTGAAACAGTTTAAAAACCAGTTTATTTTTACAACAACCACAGGGAAAAGTAACTTAATTGAGGGGTGTTGTTGTAGAAATCGAAGGAGTTTTTAAACTGTTTCAAAAAATAAACTATTATTACTTTTAAACAACTGTCGACTGGTCGCCCCGCAGCATTGTTGGAAAATTTCAACCTTTTTCAGTTCATTTTTGTCTTTTTTCGTTGCGTTGTAAACATAAAACGGCTGATCATTGCACAAAACAATTTGAAGTAAATTTTAAATTGAATAATAATTATAGTTTCAATAATAATATTATAAGTTTGTCATGAAGTTTGTAATACACAGAAGGAGACATTGGAGATCCCATAAAGTATATATATTCTTGATCAGCGCGACGAGACGAGTTGATCTAGCCAGGTCCGTTTGTCTGTCTGTCAGTCTGAATGTATGCAAACTAGTCCCGCAGTTTTTGAGCTAGAGTTGAAATTTTGCACGGAGCTTTCCTTTCAGCATATTTGTCGGAATCAGCTAAATTGGTCCGTTAGGGGGGGTACTCCCCATATAAACCGTGATCCAAATGAAAGTTCTTATTAGAAAAACTTTTTTGTACTATCGACTTGAAATTGGGACACTATAAGTGTCTGACCCATATCCACCAACCATCTAAATTTCAAGACCCTCGCACTACTAGCTGGGGCGTGAAGAGTATTACAACTTCAGCATAGCCAAAGTTTGTCTTTTTCTATATTTTTATTGTTTTAATATAAAAGTGTAATAGTTTTAGTGGTTTCTTTTGATTTTTCAATTACTTTTGTGACAGACTGTTTCTTGTATATACAAAATACAAACATACGTATATATCTCAAGTTGGTGGCAACTCTGCTTATGGCATGGCATATATTTTGTATGTGCGTGTTGGAATGTTTTCCTTAACGTCTTGATCATTTTGTCATTATCTTTTACAGCATTCGCAACGCGGCTCTTCTCAGTATTAAGATTTGAAAGTGTTATTCATGAGTTTGATCCATATTTTAACTATCGTACCACGCGTTTTTTGGCCGAGCAAGGCTTCTATAAATTTCATAATTGGTTCGATGATCGTGCTTGGTATCCATTGGGCCGCATTATTGGTGGCACCATTTATCCTGGCTTGATGGTTACTTCAGCTGCATTGTACAGGATATTGTGGGGTCTGAACATCACGGTGGATGTAAGAAATGTTTGTGTATTCTTAGCACCGTTTTTTTCTTCATTAACCACTCTGGTCACCTATGCTTTAACTAAGGAGATACATGTGAGTAAAAATAGAACTAAATGGGTTATGATTTGTATATACTTACATGCATATGTATCAGTGATGCCATCTACCTATCACAAAAAAGGACAGATCGACCTCAAAAAAGCGGGAAAAAAGGGGCAAAAAATATTTAAAAAAGGACAGAAAACAGGACAAAATTTATTGCCTTATTGTTTTTATTTTTAGTAATTTTAAAGTTATAAATTTATTTTTATAAATTAGATAAGCTTTATTGCCTCATTTATGAGGTCATAATCTTCTTCTTCTGCGGCACTACTGTAGGATGCATTAGTGCCAATCATACTTAAATATTTATCCGGAACCTCATAAGTGTAACAGCATGCGCTGTGCCGTCGCAATCCAAATCTAATAAAAAGTGATTTATTTTTTTATGTAGAACTAAGATTATAATTATAAATTATAATTTAGTTAATAATATGAGCAATAGCGACAAAGGTCTTCAGTTCAGGGGGAGAGATAGGAAGGATTGGAGGAAATTAGAAAAGTGCAGGACCAGACTTGAGCGGGAATCGAACCCACGACTCAAATTTGAAATATATTTGTTCCGAATCTACATAAAGGTCTTCTATACAAAAAAAAAAACTTATGAAAAATTATTTTCCTTTAGAAACCCACAATAAAAACTTGCTATAAGTTTTCTTTGGATCATACCTAACGTCGTGACTAGTTTTTTTGTCAAAGCTGGACGTCCTCTGCGGAGTTAATTAAACATTTTTTTTTTTTTGTTTTACAAGTGAATTGTTATAAATATATACTATAATTTCTTATGTAAAAAATGTAACTGATAGATAAAATTGCATTCCGATTTCGCAATTTACTTTTTACCAAAGATACTTGGCTAAATACGCGCTCAACTTCCGCATTTGACCACGGCAACGACAACAAATTCAGGGCGAATGTTGCTATGTTCAAAAATGATTTGTTCCCTGCTGAGTCCTCATAGTTAATAGTCTAGGCCCAAAACTTAGCAGTATCAATGTTAAGATATAGTGATAGTGACCCGATATATGTCGACTATTTTAATTGTTTGCGTAATTTTAGCATATTCACAGAATTAAAAAAAAAAAAAATTAAATAATACACTAAAACTAAAAAAAGATAGATTTCCGAATAGGGGATGTTTGACATTTTTCTCCGGATAGGTCAGTTAAAAAAGGAGAGATCTATCCGGAAAAAGGCTAAAATGGCATCACTGATATGTATGTATGTATATTGGAAAACCACGTGTACGTGATGAATACTTTATAACATTCTTGATAGGAAGAGTATGAAACATAATGAGTACTAAATTTTTTTACTGATTTACGTATAAAAAAAATGGTTTTGAGTTTATTTACTATAAATTAATAATAAAATTATTCCATTCCTTCACTATAGACTGCTGCAGCTGGCCTCGTTGCTGCTGCTCTTATATCAATCGTACCAGGTTATATATCACGTTCGGTTGCTGGGTCCTATGATAATGAAGGAATAGCCATTTTTTGTATGTTACTTACCTACTATTTATGGATTAAGTCTGTGAAATCTGGTACAATATTTTGGTCAGCTATGGCTGCATTGGCTTATTTTTATATGGTGTCTTCGTGGGGTGGCTATGTCTTTCTAATCAATCTTATACCGTTACACGTACTTGTGCTAATGATTACCGGACGTTTTTCTCATCGCATCTATATCGCATATAGCACTCTATACTGTGTGGGTACCATATTGTCGATGCAAATATCGTTCGTTGGTTTCCAACCAATACAAAGCTCAGAGCATATGCTGGTAAGTTCAATTGAAAGGTTATGATGATTGTAATGAAATGCATTTATGTATATTATGTGTATGTGTTTAGCTTAAATCGGAGTTTTATTCAAACTAAAAGTAAAAAGTTTGATAGAAAATAGATTGGAAAAGTTTTCCTCTTTTAGGGAATCGAGTTAGTGTTTTTAGAGATATGCTTGATTTAAACTGTAAAGTTGTGTGCTATTGATCGTTGCTTTTACTTCTCTTTTTATGTGGGGCACTAACTCTTTTGTTCATTATATTTTCTGTACAGATGTCTTGCCTTGGAGTAGACTAACCAGTTAATTTTAAACTTCTTTACTAGTTGGGTTGTTATAAAAGCAATGTGTCTGAAAGTAGAGGTAAAGAGAAAACTGAAATTTGTGTGCAACGCTAAGTTAGTGGATATTAGATGGAATTAAACATGGTTTGAATTGCTGGCTTCAAAAGCGACAGCACAGAAATATTTGCTTTACTTACATTTTTCCCAGTGAATTCGCAGCCGCTTACTGAATGTTGTTATCAACGAAGCTACAGCAAAAAGAGCTATGAAATTACTTGAACGGAGCGGAGCCTTTCTTTTTCTACTTACGCAGTCAGCAGCTCCGCTCCGATCAAGCAAGTAATTTCACATCTCTTTTCGCCGTTGCTTTTTGCTTTTGACTGGTTATTTTAGTAAGTAAGTCAGTGACAATTTTTTATATAGCAGAGTTTGGCTGTGCTTAACTTGATTGCTGTTTCATTTACTATTTCTGGGCAGAGCAGAAGCAGCTTTCGATTTGGCTGTGCTGAGCTGAAGCAAGCAATAATTTCATTGCTGTTTCGTTTACTATTTCTGGACAGAGCAGAAGCAGCGTTCGATTTGACTGTGCTGAGCTGAAGCACGCAATAATTTCATTGTTGTTTCGTTTACTAATTCTGGGCAGAGCAGAAGCAGAGTTTTTCTTCCTTTATTTAATTACTTAATCTCACAAATATTAAAGTAGTTAGTTATTTACAAAAGAAGAGAATACGTTGTTTAGCTTTTAACAAGTAGCTTTCAACTGAAATATGTACACATTAAAGATATTTTATAATTAAATTGAATGTAATTTTATAATAAGGAAAAATTGGGAGAGAAAGAAAAACCTTATATAGAACTTACATACTACTTTGATTAGACTTTGTGAGAGACCAATTCTTATTAGTACTACCCAGAGGATAGGGCTAAAAGAATCAGTCGTACGCACGAATGAGCATAACATTAATGCTGTGTCATAAAATTTCTTTGGGCATTGGATATTTGCTCCTTAATATGATTAACATTTGCTAAGTTATGCAGATAATAAATAGTATGGCAGATTTACCGACCCATTCTCAAAGCGATGACAAAAAATTGTTTGTATGTTAACGCCTAACATACATACAACGGGCTGTTAATTGCTTTTTGCGGTGACAAGAAAAGCTGTTATGTAAACAATTTATCATCATTTGCTGAGGAGGTGTTAATTTGTTTGTGAAAAAAATTGTTAATTTGTGTGCACTGTTATCGCTCTGTAAAATGGATAATCTTTTGATTTGTTGATTTACAAAATGATTTACAAAATTATCGATTTTCAAAAATATTGTGCCATCAATTGCATACATTTGCAAATACATATAAGATAAAATCAGGCTTCTCAACTTGGGGGAAAAAATCAAATTCAGAAAAAAAAATCAAAATAATGAGAATTACTCGGTGAAATGTTACCAAGCACAGAACCCTGTGGTACTCCAGCATTTATAGGCTTGCAGTTTGACTTCAACCTATAAACACTGAAAATTGTCTTTCATTCAGCAAACTTTCAATGGTTATACTCTTCACGGTAGTGAATAGTATTATAAGTTTGTCATGAAGTTTGTAACACACAGAAGGAGACATCGCAGACCACATAAAGTATATATATTTGTGATCAGCTCGATCAGACGAGTCCATCTGTCCGTCTCGTAGTCCTTCAGTTTTTGGGCTAGACGACAGCTGAAATTTTGTACATAGGTTTCTTTTTACCAAACGCCGATCAAGTTCGTGAATCAGCCGAATCGGATCACTAGGAGGGGGGGGGGGGGTACCTCCCATACAAACCCCCTTTTTAATTAAAGTTCTTATTAGAAAAACTTTTTTGTTTTTTGTCTTATTGAACTGAAATTCGGAAACTCTAAGTCAATTTCAAGACCCTCGGACTACTAAGAGGGGTGCCCCCATACAAACCGGGATCCAAATGAAAATTCTTGTTAGAAAAATTTGTTTTTTGTATTATCGACTTAAAATTTAGACACTATAAGTGTCTGACCCATAGCCATCAACCTTATAAATTTCAAGATCCTCGGACCACTAGCTCGGTCGTGAAGAGTATTACAACTTCGGCATAGCCGAAGTTAGTATTTTTTTATATTTTTTTAATTAGGTATAAAGAAACATTAGAGTAACACAATTTGTATATTAAGCCCCTATGCCACACTGAATCAAATGCTGCTTGCATAAAGATTAGACAAAATCCAGGTGCTACGATTTGATTTTGTTCCGTGTGCAGCAAGAAGATTGGTAAGAGTTCTGCCTCTGTCCAATGCTCTAGCTGTATGGAATGGTGCCATCTTGCGATTTGTTCTGGGTTAAATTCCCTGAAGGATCGGCCAGTGCAGCATGTTGCTACTTGTTGTGTACAACAACAGGGTATTTCAAGGGGGAGTTTTATCCCCATTGCTTTTCAACCTATATACATACCTGGCAAAAATAATAAGTACATGCAGTTTTCATTTCATTCCGTACATTTTCTTCTACTTTTCTGGTTGTGCGGATGTCGTAAACCGTTTTAGATCTATAGATTACGATGTGGCAAAACTTTTGCAAGCAAGAAATAATTTGGGACTTCCCCCATTTTTATGATATCTAAAATTTAGTAAAAAAAAAAGTCAAATTAACCTGTCAAAAATAATAAGTACACCCAATTGAAATAAACGGAAATATCTGTAATTCACTTTTTTCAGTTTTTTTTTTTCTTAATATTATAATTGTTTCTTTAATAACCGGTATATCCTCCTTTATTTTTAATAATTTTTTCACTCCTTTTTTGCAAACTGGATATTAGTTTCTGGCAAGTTTCCACTGGTATCTCATACCAAGTTTTTTTGACACACTGCCACAATTGGTTCCTATTTTGGAAATTTTTCTTTTCAATTCTGTTCTTCAGCTCATTCCAAATGTTTTCGATATAATTCAAGTCCAGTGATTGACTTGGTCAGCTTAGTAAATTGAATTTCTTGTCTTTGAACCAATTCTGGACCAACATTGGATCATTATCCTGTTGAAAGGTGCACCTCAGGGGCATATTTTCTTCAGCGTAGGGCAGCATGGTACTTTCCAAGATGTCTTTGTATTGGAATCTGGTCATGGTATCGGAAATTCGATGTATTGGTCCGACGTCATACCAGGAAAAACATCTCCAAATCATAATGTTGCCGCCGCCTTACCTAACGGTCTTTTTTGTATAGCGCATGTGGAATTCCTTTCCTTTGTGGCGTCGAACATTTCAAGTACTATCATTACCAAACAAATTTATTTTTGTTTCATCACTCCACAAAATGTTACGCCACTTTTTTCCACCGCCTGGCCCAGATAAGTTTACATGTTTTCTTGCAAAAGTTAGCCTCATCTTCAAAATATTTTTTCGAAGCAGCGGAACTCTTCGTGCTATTCGGCCAGGTAGGTTAGCATGTTGTAGTCTGTGTCGAACCGTTCGGGCTGAAATGCAACTTGAAGATTTGAATGGGTCCTTTTTAGCGAGTGTGATGATGAGGGTATCTGTTGTAGTCGATGTCTTTTTTGGCATACCTCGAGTTTCGATATTTTTTTTTAGCTTTTAATGCATTCTGCACAAAAAACATTGATCGCTTCATTGTTTTGGAAATGGATCGAAAACTTTTGCCTTCGTTTCTTAGTGCTGAAACGATTCTCCTCTCCTCGGAGGTACAATGTGTATTTCGACCCATCTATTAAAACGTAACTTGTTAATTTCACTGTAATTGCCTTTTAACACAATTAACAATACAAACCTTAATGAAAAAACCAATTAAATTAAAGGAGAAAGTTCAAAATCACGCAATGTACTTATTATTTTTGCAAGGTTAATTTGACTTTTTTTAACTAAAATTTAGCTATCATAAAAATGGGGGAAGTCCCAAATTATTTCTTGCTTGCAAAAGTTTTGCCACATCGTAATCTATAGATTTAAAACGGTTTACGACATCCGAATAACCCGAAAAGTAAAAAAAAAATTAAATTATCTGTATGTACTTATTATTTTTGCCAGGTGTGTATGTCCAAGATACCATTACCACCTCCAGGCGTCAAATTAGTAACCTATGCTGACGATTGCAACGTTTTTCTTCGGGTGTGGATGTGAACGAAAATTGCCGCCTAATAAATAATTATCTCAGGGAAATCCCTGATTTCTTCTGTTGCCGCAACCTTAAGCTCTCACCGTCCAAATCAACATCTTCCATTTTTACATCCTGGAATAAGGAGATTTCTATGGAATTAGAGGGTTTAAGGGTTCCAACCGAAAATTCGTGGTGTAATTTTTGACAGCTTGCTCACGTTTTCTACACACGCAAACAACACCTTCAATCGTGTGATAAAGAGGAACAAAGTGCTTAGCAGGAACTTCCTGGGGAAAGGATAAGGAGAGGATTTCAGCACCACCTGCAAGGCAATCGGACCTTAAATATGCCGCTCCTGTATGGTCTCTTTTTTCTTAGTGATACTCAATGGGGACATCTGCAAGTAAGTCAAAATAACGTCCTTAGAACAGTGACCAGTTGCTTCCAGATGGCCAATATTGACCATCTCCACCAGGAAGCAAAAGCTTTATCGGTCCATCAACATAATGAACTGCTTTCTAAGCAGTTTTTATTGGCAACTCATATGAGTGCAAACCCCAACTATAGCACTATTATGGGCGTTATTCCCCCCAGACGTATTCGTAATGACATCAGAATATACGAGGAAGATATTGCTTCTTTTATAGGCGATACTCTTGACAGTGGTCGCTATAAAACTGATCGTGATGAATTACTTCGGAGGGCAGTTGAAAATGCTTTAGAGCCACACCTTCTGGTCTGTTGTGTTAGGTGGCCGTCCTCCACCTATTGATGACAGTGAAATGCGACTTCCTCGTAGTACTAGAACCACCTTAGGGAGTGTATTGGTCTTTCTGACAATGATCGCTTTCCGCAGTGTGGTGGTTCTCATAACACGGTTCTGCTGCACACAAATTTCCGTTTCCTTCTCCCTTTCCTTATTAATTGCATGCATATCTCTACTTGCAGCTTCCTTGCTGTTACAACAACAACAATAACAACAGATTTTTTAGAACTTAACTCCTCTTCAATAAACATTTTAAGACTGTACAAAGGGTGGATGCAACTAAGTTGGAGGTAGAATGCCATTTTCATTCAGATGCCTAACTATTTTAGTTTTCATTAAGCGTTCTAAAATTATAGAAAACCTGCATAGTAAGTTTATTGGACGGTAGCTCTCGGGAGATTCTGGAGCTTTCCTGGCTTGGGAATGGCTATTACTTTAACAACTTTCCAATTTCGTGGGAAATGTCCAATGCGTATGGAGTGGTTAAAGTGGTCTGTTAAATAATATACAGCATTTTAATGTAGTCATTTGGTATGGAATCAGGACCTGGAGCTTTCTTATTTTTAACGGAGCGGATTTTGTCATATACTTAGGCAGCGGAAAAACTAGGAACATTGTAGTTGTCAATCTCTTCAAGTGATGCATTTACTAGTTCAACAGTGCTAGGGTTAGAGTGTGATTCAGTTAGATGGTGTTTTTGCTCAAAAATTTCAGCAAGAAGATTGGATTCATCATTAATGGTATACACGTGGTCATTGTAGCGGAAACTTGGAACAAACAGTTTTTTATTTTTAATAATTTTTGTAATATTCCAAAACGGTTTTGAAGAGGGCTCAAGCATTGATAATTATGTATTCCAGTTTTTATTGTTTAACTCAATAAGCTTAGATCTAATTATTCGGTTTAAAAAGTTAAGTCTAGCTTTATGAATTGGGTGTCTATTTCTAATCCACTGCCTTTATATTGAGTTTCTGTCAGTCAGAAGAGCTCTGATAGAAGCAGGAATTTTTTATGAAAATTGTTTAATTTATTTTTTAGGAACAGCATGATCAATAGCATCTATGACTGCAGAGGACAAGTTTTTAACCATACTATCAATTAATTCATTGGTGGGATGATAGTCTAACGATAGACATTCTACAAAAGTTGAATTTAGCATTATTTTATATAGTTTCCAGTTGGCTTTGGAGTACTGTAAAAATTTTATTTATTGTAGGATGTATTTTGTGTTTTAAGTGTGTGATAACTGGGAGGTGATCATTGAAAGTTGTAGGTTCAGTTAAGAAGTTGGAAGAGTTTGTTAATATTATGTCGGAAGTGGAGGGCTTAGATTTATAGTTAGCTGGTAAATAGGTGGGATCTTTGGGATATAATATTAAAAACCTACCAAAGGATGCAAGTTCTTGGAAGGTGTTTCCCCATCAGTTTACCCTGCTACAGTTCCATTGCCGATTTCTGCAAGTTAAGGTCGCCTCCTAACATAAAATTAGCTCAATACATGAGATCTTTAGGTGATCACTTTTAAACTGTTCCTTTCTATGCTTGGGGCCATTTATTGAGTTACAATTTTTGTTGATGCATTTTGCAGACTGCTATTGCATTATGAAAATATTAAAAAGCTTTATGAAATTAAGAAAAAGAAATTTAAAGAACACTTCATAATAAACTTTTGAAGTGGACAGTCGGTCCAACTGAAGCATAAAATCGTTATCTTGTCAACAGGTATCGACTTCTTCTTATCTCTTTATACTCAGTGAATAGTTTTATAAGTTTGTCATGAAGTTTGTAACACACAGAAGGAGACCCCATAAAGTATATATATTCTTGATCAGGGCGACGAGAAAAATTGATCTAGCCATGTCCGTCTGTCTATATGTATGAAAACTAGTCCCTCAGTTTGAGCTAGAGAGCTGAAACTTTGCACGGAGCTTTCTTTTTACCATACGCAGTACATTTGTCGGAATCAGCCGAATCGGACCACTAGGGGGGTACCCCCCATACAAAGCAGAACCCAAATGAAAGTTCTTATTAGAAAAACTTTTTTGCTTTTCATACTATCGAATTGAAATGTGAACACTATAAGTTTCTGACCGATATCCACAAACCATATAAATTTCAAGACCCTCGGACCACTAGGGGGGTATCCCCCCATATAAAATGGGATCCAAATGAAAGTTCTTTTTAGAAAAACTTTTTTGTTTTTTATGCTATGGAAATGAAATTTGGACAATATATATGTGCCAGATCTATATCCAACCTTATAAATTTCAAGACCCGGACTACTAGCAGGGACGTGAACGGTATTACAACTTCGGCATAGCCAAAGTTAGTTTTTTTAAATATTTTTTGCCTTTGCTTTTTGCTGTAGCATCGTTATTTTTCGAAGTCATAGTTGAGCAATTAAAAATGCAATGAACCATTTTTTTTTTTTGATGATATTCAATATTTCTTGCTCCGACCCACTCAACTCGCGTCAAACAACAACAAAAATAAAAAGACCTTTTTGAAAATATGTGTTGATTGTTATTTGCGACCTCTGATTATAATTGAAATAGTCCATATAATTTTCCTCACTTAGAGTATTAATGATATTCAAGATAAGATTTATGATATATGAAATTGTATTGTTCTTTAAGTCTGGCACTGCAATTGATTGCTTTTAATGTTCAGGATGGATTATCATTGATACAATACTGGTGTTGTTAATGGGGTCGACATCTGAGTATGAGGTGATGATTCGGTTGTCGTGTGAATTAGCATGAATTATTCACGGTTGTTATGGAATTCAAGTCGGAATTGTTTTTTATTGGATTTAAAACCAAGTCTGATTTTAAATAAAATATGTTCATACAGCTCCCCTATTTGAACTCATTATAACCATAATACCATGACTATAAATAGTGTAAGGAACCTTCGATTTGTCCCTTCTAATTCATTATAATCATTTCGGGAAACTATACAATCTATTCACACATTATGTACGATTGCTTGTAGTGTAATTCAAGGCATATAAAATAGACTACTTTCGTTTCTTAGGCGCTCGGTGTTTTTGGACTTTGCCAAATACAGGAATGTGTCGATTTCTTACGATCACGCATGTCAAAGGAACACTTTATGTTGCTATTCAAGACACTTGTCTCCAGCATGCTGATGATTGTCTTGTTGGTAGCCACAATATTGTCAATCACAGGCAAAGTATCACCGTGGACCGGACGATTCTATTCGCTATTAGACCCATCATATGCGAAGAATCATATACCGATAATTGCATCAGTTTCAGAACATCAACCAACATCGTGGTCATCTTTCTACTTTGATCTTCAGGTTAGTGAATTCAAATAAAGTTTTGAACTTGTAAAAAATCATTGGTAATGATGAAAATAAGGTTTATGAGTGCGTCTAAATGTTCATAAGATCGTTGCTGACTGGTTATTGTCAGTTGCGTATTTATCACCCAGTGATTACAGACACTTTGATCACTGACTTAAAGTCGTTACATATTTATATATATATATATATATCAATACATTATTAAAAGTAATATCCACTTGGTTTTCCTTTTATCATCTCTTACATGGATCATGATTAATTACAGATACTCGTTTTTTTTTTTCCGGCGGGTCTATATTTCTGTTTTTCGAAGTTAACAGATTCGAATATATTCATTATACTTTATGGTGTTACTAGTATATACTTTGCTGGCGTTATGGTACGTTTGATGCTGGTTTTGGCACCTGTTATGTGTGTACTTTCTGGTATTGCAATTTCACATCTCTTAACCAAATACATCAAATGTGTTGATGCTTCAAGCAATGTTAGGGCAAGCGAAAGTCGTCGTCAACACAAAAAACTTGAACAACAAAGTGGTGGCGTTAAGAATGAAGTCGCTATTGGCTTTGTAACAATAATAACACTTATGCTAATTGTTTACACATTCCATTGTACATGGGTTACATCAGAGGCGTACTCCTCGCCTAGCATTGTGCTTAGTGCACGTTCACACGATGGCGGTCGCATTATATTCGATGATTTCCGTGAGGCATATTTTTGGCTTCAAATGAATACACGAGAAGTAAGTTAATTTTATAACACTAAAAGAATGAAAGTGTGAATAATACTAATACTAAAGCAACACATCGCACCCTAACAACAAAAAGGGCATATCTCAAAATTTTCAAATTTTGTAAAATCCGTGTAAAAATCTGGTATTTATTTCTCTACGATTAACCAAAAAATTTAATTTTCCTTCTTATCATATACCTTCAATGTATAAAAAACAGTTTTTTGCCTCTACTGAAAAATAGAAAATTTTGAGTTAAGCCCCTTTTGTTGTTACGGTGCGATATGTACAATAATATAATGATGAAATAATTATTGATAGGAAGAGTATGAAACACAATGATTACAAAATAAAAAAATCAGCCAAGTGTGAGTCGAACTCGCACACGGAGGGTTCCGTACCATCGTACAAGATTTTTTGCTTAAAATATTAAATTATGTGGATATTTAGCCTAAAAGTATACTACAATTACAGCTTAAAAGTATACTACGAAAAACAAAAATTTGTTAAACAAAAGATTAAATTAAAGAACAATGCTTCTAAAAATGTGTATTTTTAGTATTTGTCGTTCTACATACAAGGGAATTACACACTCTGTGGAAATTCAACTCTCTACCTATTACGGTTCATGAGATAGAGCAGGAGACGGACGGACGGACATCGTAAGCTTAGTAATAGGGTCCCGTTAGCTCCCTATGGGTACGGAACCCTAAAAACTGAGTTGTTAAATATTTGTTTATATACAGATATAATTTTAAATATGAAAAAGTTGTATATACAATATTCTTATAATTTCAGAACGCACGAATTATGTCTTGGTGGGATTATGGATATCAGATAACTGCTATGGCTAATCGCACAATTCTTGTTGATAACAACACCTGGAATAATACACATATCTCAAGGGTTGGTCAGGCGATGGCATCATCGGAAGAGAAAGCCTATGATATAATGCGTGAATTGGATGTTGATTATGTGTTAGTTATTTTTGGTGGCCTGACAGGTTACTCTTCAGATGATATTAATAAGTTTCTTTGGATGGTGCGAATTGGAGGTAGCACTGATCGTGGTGCGCACATTAAGGAAAAGGAGTATTACGCGGCAAATGGCGAATTTCGTGTAGATAAGGAGGGCTCTCCAACATTACTGAATTGTTTAATGTACAAAATGTGCTACTATCGTTTTGGGCAAGTTTATACAGAAGGTGGTAAGGCGCCTGGTTATGATCGTGTACGTGCTGCTGAAATTGGTAACAAAGACTTTGAATTGGATATACTTGAGGAGGCATATACTACAGAACATTGGTTAGTCCGTATTTACAAGGTGAAAAATTTACGTAATCGAGGAATTTAAACAGCATGTATCAAGAAGTCGTCAGACGAAATTTACCTTTTTCTTCTTCTTCACTTCAGCATCGAATATTATGAATATTTTTTAGTTTGTCAAATAGAATTTTATTGAATCAAATTCAAATAATAAAAGTTTTAGCAAGTGATAATGAGTGTTTTTTTTTAATCGCCACAAGTATAAAATTTATGTGGTTTGCGAAGAAGATGGGGAAAGGGCTGAGTCTTAATAGAGAGTCGTAAAAATAAAGCCACCTCTAGAAGGCGCAGCCACAAGTCAATAGGATTATGTGATACAATTTTGAGAATTGAAAAGGTCAGCACACTTTAATGGTGAGATTAAAACCCGAGTATTACTGCTGCGAGGTAGCCTCATTTCGATGTTTTATCAGGGCAATGGGACATTATGAATCAATCAGTAGTTGTTCGGTGGGCATTGCGTCAGCATGATTTCAAGGGTCACTTATCACTAAGAAAAAAGACCAATAAAAAACAGTGAATGAATTTATAGGTAATTAAGAGAAACTCAACACTTAGTTTTTTGTTTTCAATCGGTTTAAGGTGTTAGAGGCGTGAGTCAAGATATTTCAAGCAAATATTGTCGATTGAATGTAAACAGAATGTACCGTGTGATACAAAAAAAAAAAAAAAAAAAAAAACTACCTTCACATCTGCCTCACCATTTGATAAAATAGCTCAAAAGGAATTGCTAAAGTTGGTAACAAAGACTTTGAATTCGACATCCTTGAAGAAGACCTGCGCAACAGGTTCTATTCACAGCTTGGTGTAAGAAATAAAGGTGATGCCAATTTGGCCTGTTATAGGCTATTCACACTGAGCTAAACTCGAGTTCTCGCTGAACTCGCACAAAACTCGAGTTCAAATCAACAACAACCACAGCGAAAATGAATGAAATTTGTTGTAGTAAATTTGAACTCGAGTTTTGTGCGAGTTCTACGAGAACTTGTTCAGAACTCGGTAATAATGCAGGTCACTCTGCGGCAGTGCTGCCAAGTTTTTGGTCATGTCCGCCTTTTTTTGGTCATTCTCGACATTAAACAGCTGATTATTCACAAAACAATTTGAAGAAAATTTTAAATTGTAATTTTTTTTTTAAATATTAATAAAATAAGTAGCAGGAATAAATAAGGAAGCTGCAAGAATTATTTGCATACAATGCAAACTGTTATCAATCATGTATTTTTCGCACAATTTCCATTTTATTTTCTCACAATTGGCCACAACGTTCTGTTTGTATGTATAACCAAAACAAAAAACAGCTGTTCTCAGAACTCGCAAAAGGTGACTGTGAAAGTTTCACCGAAACTCTCAACAAAATTCGCATTGTTAGGAATTAAGTTTTAAACTAATTACCAGAGTTGTGTTCTATAATATTATTCATTTATTTCATTATTTTGTAATACAATCGTTATAAGTGGCTTGAGAGAGAGATAAAATGAGATACAAATATTCGTGTGCCTAGTAGACATCTGTATGAATTCATTCAAAAGGGCATTTTTAGTATTCATGCTCAAATGAAAGAATTTGACATTCAAATGTTTTCCAATGTCTGAATATAGCTGAGAGAAATTTTCTTGTTATCATTCAAACGAAACGGTGGTGAATTGAATTGAATTTACATTCGAATGTTATTTTGTACTGCCTTGTACGTTGGTATACAATAGAGGTTTGCAATGATTACAAAAAATGTACATTTTAATTATGTACTTTGATATGCGTAGTACGCTTACTCACTTATTTAAAATGAGTAAAAGTATTACTCGTATTTCGCGTCTGCAGTATAAATAGTAATAGTATCAAAAAATGTGTACATTTCTTCTCGCGTACGAATTTTACTATGTACGATGAACGATGGTATATGAATATGTAGTACATATTAAGAATACATATAGTAGTACGCAGTACGGATATAATCATTGCACACCTCTAGTATACAAACACATTTGCTCTCCCCGGCTAAATTTTACAACAACAATTGCACACAAATTCATCTCACAAAAAACATTTGGTATCACGGCTTGAATTTGTGTGCAAATTGTTATTGTGAGAGTATTGTATAGTCTTTGATGATTCACCATTCACTAAAAAACGCAATAGCTCTAAAACTAGTCTCAACGTAAACAAACTAAACAACGAAATGAATGCGACTGAATATATTAAATTTTTATCTTGTTCCTTTCGTTTCTTTTGCTTCTTTTACACACTCTTTTTGTTCCAATCGTTTTGAGTGTCGATCGTTTACTATGGCATTGCTCGCTCAAATGAATTAGAATTCATTCAGTTTGTGTCTGGTTCCGAAAAGTGATTACGAAATTCAATGGTACTCAGTTATGCTAAGCAACTGAATGCATTTGTACAGATGCCTAGTGTCTACCGTGTTTTAATATCGTGTAAATATAGCACCAACAACATATTACTGATTTTGCAGTATCATTTGACTTGTGTGATGAATTTTTTTTTTAAATGATGCTATAATATAAAGCGACAACGTGCTAAAAGTTCTGCATATGTAAACGCTTAAAAGCTGTCAGAGTGAGAGCGAAGCGAGAAGCGAGTTTGAAGCTACAAAGCGAGAGCAAAGCGAGCGAGCATTTCTAAAAAGGTTTGTAGCTTGATATCGCTTTGGAAGTACATGTTTTTTGTTGCATTTTGAGCGTAAATTATCGTTTTTGTTAAGACAAACATACTTTTTGCATTCACTAACATTATTAAATACAAGTCGGGCGATGTAAATTCATTGTTAAACTAAAATTATTAATAAAAAAAAATCAGCCAAGTCAGACTCGCACACGGAGGGTTCCGTACCATCGTGCAAGATTTTTTGCTTTAAATATTAAATTAAGTGCATATTGAACAGCCTAAAAGTATACTACACAAAAAAAATTGTGGAACAAAAGGTTAAATTAAAGAAGAATGCTTCTAAAAATGTGAATTACACACTCTGTGAAAATTTCAACTCTCTACCTATTACGGTTCATGAGATAGAGCAGGAGACGAACGGACGGACGGACAGCGTAAGCTTAGTAATAGGGTCCCGTTAGCTCTCTATGGGTACGGAACACTAAAAATGGAAATAAACGTAGAAAATTCGATTTCCGAAGTGTTAAGCGCCCAATTTTGTGGGATCAGACGAATAAAAACTACCATAATAGAGTTTTGGTAGAAAGTAAGTGGAAAGAAATTGAACGAGAATTAATAAAGCATATTAAATTAATTAAAATAATAAAAGAAGAAAATTAAAATAGTTACAGTATATTATTATTGTCTATATATACATGTAAAGTCGCCAAAGGCATCTCTCACTATTTGGCCTGCTCTCGCATTGAATGAATTGAATAGCTAACATAAAAACGAGCAATGCAATCGCTTCGCTTAAAGCTTTCACTCTGACATCTTTTAGCATAGCTCATAGAACGAAAAATTAGCGCTTCACGCATAGTACCGCTTGTAGCGCGCATTCTGACATTAGCCTAATCCTGGCGGCGCCCATGTCAGCAAACGAAAATTTTTGTGAATGGTTTTGGAAAAACTTAATCCTAAAAAAAACATATTTTCCTTTAATGATACAAGTTTAAATGATTTTGGATTACCTTCTTATGTTCGTACACTGTTATGGGAATAAACACAACACTTTTGAATTCACAAAATGAACTGATTTTATTATTATAAAATTGAGACTTATATAGCTAACATGAGAATGTTAATCTAGTCTTATTCTGACCTGTGATACAAACCAATGGGACGCAGCCCAAATAAGGTTTAGGTAGGATAGCACTTAAGACTATCTTAAATTACTCACAAGTGGTCATAAACTATTTATTTGGGTTATCGCTTAGGACTATCTCAATACATGTAAGTAACACATGGTCATAAATTATATGATTTTATTGCGATAGTTTTTTTATAAGTGCATCCATCTATCTTTACTCATTTTCACATGGTCACAACGTATCTTATTTTATTGCGGTACGTTACAAGTGCATGTGTAATTATTTTTTTCTAGAGTTCATAACATTTTGTAAAGGGCCGGACATGTTATGGCCTGCAGTTGTCGTCTTATACTTAATTTTCGAATAGCGTATGCTATTAGAATTACAATGATAATTAATCCTAAAGAAGTATGTCTGGATGTATGATGAAAATTTAAACCCTTTAATTCAATGTGATTTTCTTTTAAATATTTGATTTCATTTATCAGGCGTTCGATTTCAACAGTATGATTGATGGGTGACAGTTTTAATGGATCCCAGACAATTTTTGGGATTGCACTAACATCTCCTATATGCAATGATAATGTTTCTTGGCTCTCTGACTGAATATTATGCTGAGCAAATAATATCTTTTCGTCTGTTCTAGCCGTACATTCTGGTTGTATATTTAAAATTCCTTGCTCGGGCAAATCGACTAATTCTATTTGTGCGCTTGTACTCTGAATTCTTATTTTCGTATTATATGGAACCTTGAACAACCAGCTAATTTTCTTTTCTGATTCCACCCAATATGTCTGCAAATTTATTATAGTTTTATAAACACAATTTGCGCGTTTATTAGGTTTAAATGGTTTGATCTCACAGGCTTTGTCATTTGCATTACTCCACTGCCAACTTCCTTCTTTTGTTGAGCTGCCGTTTTTGACATCGATTCAATGTTGATTCTGTCATTAAATAATAGGATCTATTTCGAAATTGTAACCTAAGTATTCTGATCTTAAATGTACCATTATCATTTGATCATCACTTTTAACTGGTACGGGAATTACTATATACTCTGACCGGGACGGGAAGAAATGCAAGCCAAGATACGACCAGATGTGAATTGATCTTCCAAAGCCTGTTCAACTTTGCCGTACTTTTGACGTTCCAAGTACTTCTTCATATTTTTGTCGCTGCGCTTTTTGGTGAGCACATCATCTTCATCTTCCTTCTGTGCGTGCTTTGGGTTACGCTTGCGACCCAAATGCAAAAAGTAGTGACCCTCATACCATTGACGGAATGGAGTAGCATCAATAACGACAATGCTGTTCTTCACCAAAGTCTTGGTGCGCACCAATTCGTTGTTGGAGGCATTGTATACAACATCAGCGATACGGGTTTTGCGTGCAATACCCTCAGAAGCCCAGGCGAAGTTACCGGTCTCCAGACGAAGGGCACGAAGTTTAGAGTTGCCACCACGAGTGCGTACACTATGAACGCGACCGGCACCAATCTTTGTGTTTTCAGCAGAGCGACCCAACTCGAACTTGCGCTTCTTACGGAGCGATTTACGTTTGCCACCAGTGGCACGGCGTTTATGTGCACTATCGCGACTGATACCCATCTTGAGTAAAAAGTGAGTTTACCACTCTAACCTTGTTGTCCTTGTCCTTACTAACTTCCTCTATTTTCCCAATGGCCATCTGGCTGGGTGGCAATTTTCATCTTTTAAAATGCCTCTTTTTAATGCCGCTAAAAAGGCATGTGAAGTTAAGTCGCTGACTACTTTCAAATGTATTGCTATGAAAGTGGCGAATTGATCAGTCGAATTGGTCAGGCGGTGGATGGCAGGGTGAGGAGACGAACCTTGTGTTTCATGTTCTTTCGAGAGGCTGTGGTTAACCGAACTCGCCAAATAATATTGTCACATTGATTTATTAAGTAGTTAATAAGAACTTGATAAAAGTAGTAAAGCACATGTATGTAGCGATTGACGTATCGAGAACGAACAAAGTGATAGTGTTCGGTTCCGTTATTCCGTGGTAGTTCTTCGCGCTGCAAATGTGGTGTAAAGCATGCGCACATACTAGTTTGTGAGCATTGTGCGGAGACACTACTTATCGGTTGCTTCATTAGACGAACATTCGTTGCGCCACGAAGCAAATGTAAGACAGAAATATCAGTGGCTGGTTATTGTCATTTGTGTTGTTGTTGCCCGTCGCTTATGTTGGAATGCAAATAATCGGTTGCTTCATTGCACGCACATTCGTTGCGCCACGAGGGTCTGCAATTACAGGACAAAATATCAGTGGTTGATTATTGTCATTTGTGTTGTTGTTGCCCTCGCGTTCGTCAGAAGGCAAATTATCGGTTGCTTCATTGCACGGACATTCGGTGCGCCACGAACGTCCGCAAATGCAGGACAAAATATCAGTTGTAGATTATTGTCATTTGTTTTGCAAATAGAACGTGCATATTGCGTCATCTTTTTTCGCGGGGTAAACAGTGCGCGGGAGGGGGAGCCTAGCGTGGTTAGCTAGTGGCATTCGTTGAGTTTTAGTAGTCACTTCGATGGGAAGCGTCGCGCTTTTTGTGTTCGCACGTTTTACGAGAACGGTCCTTCATACATCTCTACAAGGCGACTGTATTTTTCTGAGTATGGATTAACACACATTAATGAAGCGCAAATTAAATTAGAGTCAGTACGAAAAAATCCGCAAGTGTCTACTCGGAAGCGATCGGCGGCTTTAAACTTGTCGCGACGAAGTTTACAGCGAATTTTGAAGTTGGATCTTAAACTGCATCCTTATAAGATCCAGTTAACACAGGAATTAAAAGAGTCTGACTTCGGAGCAAGGTTGGCATTTGCTGAAGAAATACTTAGTCGATTTTCCACTTTTGACAATATCCTATTTCCTAACGAGGCTCATTTCCATTTAAATGGGTTTGTAAACAGACAAAATTGTCGTTATTGGAACGACGAGAATCCAAAAATGAAACATCAAAAACCACTGCATAGTCCGAAAGTAACAGTTTGGGCAGCAAAGGAATTATTGGCCCCTTCTTCTTTGAAGATTCACGAGGACGAAACATCACCGTTAACACCGACCGCTATGGTGCGATGTTAGAGGGATATTTGACTCCAGAACTTGCGAGATCAAGCATAGCGAATATGAGGACTTGGTTCCAACAAGACAGAGCGACCTGTCACACATCAAATGACTCTATGGCGGTTGTGTGACAGATGTTTCCTGCAAGACTAATTTCCAAAAGAGGTGATATCCCTTGGCCCTCACGTAGCCCTGACTTGACGCCTCTTGACTTTTTTTTGTGGGGATACCTCAAACATAAGGTCTGCATGAACAATCCGGGGAACATCAGATAACTAAAGGAAAATATCCGTGGAGAAATAGCAGCAATCATCCCAGATTTATTGACAAGAGTTTTCACAAAACTGCGATCGCGTTTAGAGGAGTGCCGTCTTCGAGAGGGCCGTCATTTAGATGATGTTATTTTTAAAAAGTAAACTACATTTAAGTACCTAATCATCCCATCTTTTATTTCAACTATACCTTTTGTATTTATTTTTTATTGCGCCACCCTGTATTTTGTGTGTCGTCAGTCGATAGAGAACTTTTGAAGACTTCAGTTATCAGTGCAGAATAAAATAATTTAGTGTAAATGAGTAAACGGAAAAGGGAAAATGAATTCTCAAATATGCTGCATATTAAGAAACTGAATGAGTTACAACAACGGGAAGCAAAGCTGAGAAGGTAGCTAGGCTTAGAGAAGTGTTGGAACCAGATGGAAATGATGACGATGTATGTATGTAGAGAATGGACGACAAAATTGAACAATTGAAGAGTCATGGAGTGACGAGTTGGTTCTCTTCGCTGCTCAACATAAGTTGAAGGGATTTGCCAAAGACTGGATCGACGCCCTGTGCCTGTGTTTGTATCTTGGCAGCAATTCATAAATGCATTAAAAACAGACTTTCCGTGCAGAGTGGAGGTAGCAGATGTAAAAAAACAGTGCCAGGTGAAGAACGCAAAGGTACCAAAAGTGGAACACCTAGGTAATGTAATGTGTCCACCAATTACGAAACAAGTGAGAATTGGCGACCAGGTATATAAAGCTTTTGTCGATACGGTAAGTGATTATACGTTGATAAGAGAATCATCAGTGCCGCCACATTTGATACGAGAACCATCGACGAAACTTTTGAAAGGCTTCGGGGGAGCGATTGTCGAGGTTCAGCAACACATGCAAATGCTGCTCGAGTTCGATGGACAAAGATTGCATACAACAATCCAGATAGTATCAAATAATTTTTCTGCCTTGCGCGTACTTTCTCAGTGGGACAGGCCTGTCTCCATGTCGACAAGATCAGAGCGTGACTATTGAGTCCGGCATACTTCAAATAGAAAGCAGAATAAACGTATGATATTTCAGGAAAACAGCAAAATGAAGTGAAAGAGTTACTGAAGAAATACAAAAGATGCTTCGCAGAGGACTTGACGACACTGTGTAGATGTATTATAACATAGCGGAAATGCATCTGGAGGTTACGACAGCAAAGCCAGTAGTGGGCAGAAGGTATCAGGTTCCGTTTGCCCATTGACAAGAGTTGTCAAAGATAATTGAGAAGTTACTAAAACATGATGTCATCCAAAGAAGTAATTCTCCACATGCAGCATCAGTCGTGTTGGTTGCGAAAACAAATGGTGAAAGCCGAATGTGCGTCGATTATAGGACTTTGAATGCGGTAACAGTGAAGAAACAGTATCCGATGCCGGTTGTGGAAGAACAACTAGCAAAATTGGCGGGCAATAAATACTTCACTACACTCACTGGATATGATGTCAGGATACTATCAAATCCCGTTAAGTGCCGAGCGCAGGAAATATTCGGCATTCATAACACCAGAGTGGTGATAAAAGCACAAGCTTATGCGCTTTTGGTTAGTTAACGCACCCATGGTGTTCCAGGAAATCATTGCTAATATTCATAATATCAGAAGCCTTAATCATCAACAAAATATTATCAGTTATGTAGATGAAGTGACAATAGCTACGTCCACGGTCGAAGAGGGGTTGAAGTGCCTTGAGGAATTCTTGCAAGCAACTTCTAATTGTTCCTTTATAAAAGGAAAAGTTAAGTTCTTGGGTCACATAGTTAGTGAAGAAGGCATACAACCAGGCACTGAAAAACAAAGTGCATTAGAGATTTTCCTAAACCTCGAAACACAACCGATATACGACGGATTCTGGGAGTGACTGGATTTTTCCGGAAATCCGTAGAAGACTATAGCATGATTGCACAACATCTAAGTTGTTAAAGTAAGATTATATATTTAAGTGGAAATTGTTACAGGAAACCGCATTCACGAAACTAAAAGAGATTATAAAGTCCGGTCCTGTTTTAACTCTTTTCGACCCATCCAAAGAACATGAGGTTCATATTGAGGCGAGTGCTATAGGACTATCTGGAATACTTTTGCAGTATGAAGAAGATGATCACAAACCAGTGTTTTTCTACAGCCGTCTATGTAGTGACTTGGAGAACTGCTATTCCAGTCACGAGTTGGAAGTATTGGTGAGCACGGAATCGCTTAAGCGATTTCGAATATATCTATTGGGAACAAAATTCAGGGTGATTACTGACTGCAATACTGTGGCAACATTGAAGGAGTCAACAACACTTGTGCCAAGAATTGCGCGTTGGTGGCTCAAGTTGCAAGAATTTGACTTCAAGTGCAAATATCGAGTGGGAGAAAGGATGGGACATGTTGATGGTATGAGCAGGCATGCCGTACTTCCTCCACAGGAACAAACGACGATTGCTGAAAGTATCTTAAAAATCATTCCAATGGATGCATATTGGGGGTCACGATGCAGCGGCAGGATGACGAAATCAAAGAAATTGTGGAAATAATAAACGTGGAGGGGACAGAAGTAAATCGAAGCAAGTGAAAATGGACTACGTCATTTCAGCGAGCCGGCTCTTTAGAAGATGTTATGCCCATTCCATTCAGGAAAATACACATTGACCATTTAGGTCCGTTTCCAAGAAGCAAAAAGGGTAACCGTTATATCCTTGTGATGGTATGCGCATTCAACAAATACACTAAAGTGGCAGCAGTACGAACTACTAAATCAACACCGGTAATTAACTCACTTAAGCAGTTGTTCTCGATTTTCGGACAACCGATGATTTTAGTACAAGGATGGGAACGAAAAATAAACATGACGATTTTGTTAGCAATAACAAAAAATAAAATCTTTTCAATGAGAATCTCATATCCGACAATTTTGCAT
Organism: Amiota mariae; assembly: GCA_035041805.1. NCBI lineage: Eukaryota > Metazoa > Arthropoda > Insecta > Diptera > Drosophilidae > Amiota > Amiota mariae. Next base: position 136,331 of record JAWNKV010000355.1, read on the forward strand.
TTTCTATTTAAATAACAATTTTTTTAGGAGATAATTAAAGTGATGAGATTTTTTTTGCGACCTCTTGCTTTATAACATTATTCATTTATTTCATTATTTTGTGATACAAACGTTATAAGCATCGTTTTGTCTTGACAAGCGATTACAAAGAGAGAGCTCTTCTTCTTCTTTCAAAGCTCGTGCTACCCAACAAGAAATTATATTGTAAAGAGGTTACTGAAGTAAGAATGAAATAATAAAAAATAGAATCAATTAAGAACTAAACGAAGAAAGACGTCTTTAGTTTGAGCAGCAAAAAAAACACAAAAAAGGAATAAAACTTTGCTGATGGTCGACAACCATCGGAACCACCCTAGGAAGGAGGGGAGTTTTATCCCCATTGCTTTTCAACCTATATATGTCCAAGATGCCAGTAACACTTGAAGGCATCAAGCTAGTAACCTATGCTGACGATTGCACCGTCTTTCTTCGGGTGTGGATGTGAACGAAAATTTCCGCCTAATAAATAATTATCTCAGGAAAATCTCTGATTTCATCCGTATCCGCAACCTTAAGCTCTCACCGTCCAAATCAACATCTTACATTTTTAGTCCCTGGACTAAGGAGGTTTCTATGGAATTGGATATTTTTGTTGTGGGTTTAAGGGTTCCAACTACTACCCATCTGAAAATCACAAACAACACCTTCAATCGTGTGATAAAGAGGAACAAAGTGCTTAAGGCCTTAGCAGATCTTCCTGGCGAAAGGAGAAGGAGATTTTAAATACTACCTACAAGGCAATTGGACGTTCTGTCCTTAATTATGCTCCTCCTGTATGGTCTCCTTTCCTTAGTGATACTCAATGGGGACATCTGCAAATCTTAGCACAGTGACCGGTTGCTCCCAGATGGCCACTATCGACCATCTCCACTAGGAAGCAAAAGCTTTATCGGTTCGGCAACATAATGAACTGCTTTCTAAGCAATATTTGTTGGCTACACATAATAGCGCACACCCTCACTACAGCACCCCCCAGCCTACTGATACTTTTGATGGTAGTCGTTATAAATCTGGTCGTGATGAATTACATCGGAGGGCAGTTGAAATTGCTATAGTCACACCAGAATAATGTTGTGTTAGGAGGCCGTCCACCTGTTGACGATAGTGAAATGCAACTTCCTCGTAGTACTAGCACCACCTTAGCTCAGTTAGGGTCGGGTTGGTCTCTTATCCTCCAGTGCTACAGGGAGCGTATTGGTCTTTTTGACAATGATCGCTGTCCGCAGTGTGGTGGTTCTCCTCACAACATGGTTCACCTTTTCAACTGTCCCATAAAACCGACCCAGTTGACTCCTATTGACTTATGGCTTCGACCGATAGAGGTAACTTCCTTCTTAGGGCTTAATGTAGGTTAAGATCTCTTTCCATTTCTTTCCAAAATTAATTAAGTAACGTAATTTTAAATATTAATTCCTTTATTTTTCAATTTTTTCTTTTGCTCCTTCTACTGCACACAAATTTCCATTTCCTTCACTCTCCCTTATTAATTGCATGTATATCTCTACTTGCAACGACGCAAGCAAGGTCATAGTTTTTGGTTAACGTGAGTAAAGCAAGCAAACATAATTACTTATGCACAAACACTTATTCTCTACGCTACAGACGCACAAACAAAGCTTGTGTTGAGAATTAGCGATGATCATTGTCTATCTTTTGCAATTTCTTTCCCATCTATCCTGATTTTGTACACGCGATCAGTTGAACGTTCGACCACCATGTATGGTCCAGTGTAAGGTGGCTTCAGTGGTTGCCGACGGAGTCGGCTCTTAACTTACTTTTTAGGGTTCCGTACCCAAAGGATCAAAAATATCGATAAGTTGTGGAGTCCAATTTACTTTGCGCTTATCATCGTTTTTAATGCCACAAATGACATCATTGAGTAATGCTTGGATTTCAGACGCGTGTGGAATGAAACGCCTATAATAATTAATGATGCCCAGAAATTGTCCAAGTTCACACATCATATCGGGTTGTTTGTAGTTGATTATAGCATCTATCCGATCTTTTGGCGGTTTCATGCTGTTAATAGTAAAGCTTAGGAAACGTACCTTAGGCTGGCCAAATGTGCACTTGTTGGCGTTGATCTTTAGCCCGTGCCTTTCGAGTATCGACAAACGAACTTCAGGTGCTGCTCATGCTCGTTGTGCGAAGCGGACATAATAGAGGATGTTATCTATATACCAGTAAACAAAATCAACGCCTCTGAAAATAAAACGTTGGAAAGTTTGTGTGGCGTTTTTGAAACCAAAAGGCATACAAAGAAATTCTAAAAGCCCAAAAGGTTCACAGACGGCAATTTTTGGTATGTCCTGATCAGCCATTGGAATTTGGTAATACGCTCGCCACTAACCGACCTATTCTCAAGGCGATGACAAAAAAAATTGTATGTCTATTAACGTCTAACATACAAATAACTCGCTGTTAATGGTTTTTTGCGGTGAAAAGGAAAGCTCTCACGCAAACAATTTATCATCTTTTGCTGAGGAGGTGTTAATTTGTTTGTGAAAAAAATGTTAATTTGTGTGCACTATGGTCGCTCTGTAAAATGGGTAATCTTTCGATTTGTTGATTTCTCGCGGAAATTTTAGAATATAATGAAAACTATGCAAAAAGGAAATGTGTTAAAAGCATAGCGTGATCATAGTGATCCATTTTCAATGCAGGACAATAGTTAGATAGAATCAGGCATGTCAACTTGGGGGAAAAAATCAAAAAACCCCTAAAAAACAACTGTTTTCATTTTTGTATAAGATTTTTTTTTTAAATATTTAATATTCCCAACATATTTTCATTTTCTTTAAGTTGACAAACCTGGATAAACGTATGTTTACAGACTGGTAACATACACTTCACAGATTATTAACAGCTTTTTTAACAGCGCAGCTTTCAACTTGTGCGAGAATTGCAAAAATGATAAAAGCTTTGTTTATATGAGGTGTCAACGCGAAAAAAACGAGAATAGGTCGGTAAATCAATCGTAGAGAATAATGTTTTTCCATGCCGATTTTCGCCAAAATCATGTATGTGCGCAATCGGGTAATGGTCAGGGACTGTTAAAGCGTTTAGTTTGCGGTAATCTCCACATGCGCGCCAGCCTCCTTTTTTTTAGGAACCAGAAAAAGTCGTTGAACACCCAGGTCGAGCTGAAGTACGTGCGTGAATGATATTTTGATTAGCTGCATACAATTTTAAAGTCTGCAGGTTTGTTTCGTGATGAACAGCCGAACGTGGTATGACTGACACAAAAGAACCAGAATCAATAAGAAAATGTATTTTTGAATTTTGATCGGAAAAGAAAATGCGAGGATCCTGTAGAGGATAGCACTTCATACTGCTGATCGTCGTTGGGTTGCCGTCAACCAGCGAATTTTGCGGCAGCCGTTCTATTTTAGCGCCTCCCATTTTTATTTAACCTGTGCGACACTTACGCGGGTGGGCGCCGAACTTCTGACGGTAATAACAAAATTCATCGTTAGACCTCTCGCCGCTAGTACGATGGTTGGAAGATCGTAAAGGTGATCGTGATGCTTTGGCAGTGCTTCTTAACTTCTTGACATCGGATTCTAGTTTGTTGACAGAATCGACTAGCGCTTACAAAGTTCTGTTTATGTCGAATGTATGGGAGAGTGCCTCCACTGACACGGCCGTTGTCGGCTGTTTGCTGCTGCATGCTGACATGGTGTAAATAGCATCTGCTGCTGAGTCAAGCATTTTATCAGCAACTTTGGCTAATTGTCTAGGTCAGACTCTGGCCAAACTGATAAAAGCGGCCGGTTCCGAAAATTTTTTCAGCAGACGCGCCTTTATTATCGAATAACGGTTGTCAGTTGGTGATGCTGAGACCAAATCTTCCACGTCGAGTATGACATCTTCTTCTAAGTTTTTCATGACTAGATCAAACTTATCGATGTCGTATATAACGTTACTGAGACGGAACGAACGTTCCAATTGTGCAAACCAAAGCTGCGGGTTGCTTTTGTTAAATTTTGGTACATGCACTCGTTGCAAGTTTGCACGCATGTTTGTCGGAGGGACCTGACTGTGACTCAAACGCTCCACCTCATCGCACAGTGCATCTACCTGGACCTTAAGCTCGTTTGTATCCATGGTGTGATCGTCGAAGAATTCGACGTCGTTATCAGTTGGCTCGCTGCCGTTTGATTTTGTTGAACGCAAATTGTATTTCTCAACAGAAATGGTACTTTGAAGAATACGTCAGCATGCCCAATCATATTTACAAAGAAACAAATGAAAAAGAATTAGCAAAAGAAATTGTTTTGCGTATGCTGTTTGTGTCACTGCATATCAAAATCAACAAAGAAGAATCGACGATAACAGAGCCGTTCATGTGAATCACGATTTTCCACATCATAAATGGTGCACACTTCACCACATATAGGAAACATTGATTGCTTACGAAAATGTGTTTTGCCCATAATACTGTCATTTCTTAATATTGCATTAATTGGCTTTTCACTTTCTTTACGACCTGGAGCTTGTGAATTCCACATTTTTAGACTGAAGCCTGTTTATTTTCATAACAACCACAGGAAGAAGTGACGTAATTGAGGTTTGTTGTTGTAGAAATCGAAGAAGTTTGTATAGTCTTTTCACAATGGGACATGATTCAAATCAAAGGTGATAAAGTACTTATCCATATCAGGGGCGTAAGCGGAAGGAACTTTTGGAAGTTCAAACCACCCCCAAATGTGAATAAAAATTGCAAGATATTTGCAGAGACACTGCTTTAGCGGCGCTGGACAAAAAATTAGAGTAAAATTTTGAGTGAAAAAATAAAAATCGTCACGTTTTTTCGATTCTGTATCTCATGAATCGCACTAGGTAGAGACTTGATCATTCTTAACTGTCTTCCACCTTTTTAGTTGCGCTCCAACATAAAACAGCTGATCTTTGCACAATACAATTTGAAGTAAATTTTAAATTGTAATTTGAGTTTTTAATTTTATTAAAATATGTAGCAGGAATGAAAAAGGAAGCTGCAAGAATTATTTCCATACACTGCAAATATTTCTAAATCATGTATTTTTCACACAATTTCCATTTTAATTACTGACAGCCACAACGTTCTATTTGTATGTATAACCAAAACAAAAAATGCAGTCAGCTGCATAAAAAAAAACAGTGTACACCTAGTTTTAAAACACCTAATTTTAAGCAGTGTAACCACACCATTATAGTGTACCACAACACAACGTACAAAACCATTATGTCATAAAATTTCGTCACTTTTACGATTTGTTAAATCCCAAATGCTTACATCGCCGTCATAGGAGCCGTCTGTTAATATTGAGAGTTGATTGGGATGTTTACCAAAACAAGACACACCATCGCGATGGCCACTTAATTTACCCATTCAGCATTCATTGCCCTCACATATTCACGTTCATCTTCTAGAGGATGAAGTGATGGATAATAATTGCACGGTACTAAAATCTTTCAATTTATTAAAAAACTAGTTTATTAAACTACAACCTACTTTTGTAATTCTTTAATTTGTCCGGATTACAACTTATCATTTTGACCTTTCTTTTTCATAATATGCGACAAAAAATACTCATATTCTTTTATTTCATCTAACAAAGTGAATAAGCTAAAATATGTGTTAGTTTTAATTCACAATGTAAAAATACGTAAAACGCGCTTCGCGGTGCTTTAATTTACCATCCAGCTCTTATTTTTATCATACATACTTTGTTGTTTACAGGCTCACCATTTTCTTTTTTTTTTGGGATATTTTAGTGTTTTATTGCGTATTTTATGATTGTTTTGATAATTTGGTCACACTGATTTTATTCCAGACATTCAGACATTTTCTTTATCTGTTCTGAATTTAAAATGATTTTGCTGGACTAAAAGTTGTTAATTGACGGCACATAGAATTGCAAAATTCCATAGGCAGTCGACTTGTGGTGGAAGACGTCAACGTCGTACAACATCAGGTGCAGATCCGATAGAATCCGATATGAAAATGAATAATTTGGTAACGTCCATTGAAAGTTACATATACATATATTCGATTTATATAGTTGATAAAAAAGAATTGTAAAAATGTCATTATTAGGATCTTGTCAAGAATTTCTATCCAGATAATTACAAATTGGACCTATCCGAAACTATGAAAGCAGCTTTGTCGAAGGGACCGAATACGACTGGTGTGTGCAGCACTACTGGCAGTGGAGCTAGTAGTGTTGGTGGTGGCGGCAGCAATGGTGGTGCGTTGGGTGTGTCCCATGCTGATCTATTATCGCAAAGCAATGCAAATATTCCCGGTGTTGGATATGTCACTGAAAAGCTCTACATGCTGCTACAACTGTACTTACAAAATAAAGGCTGGAATCCCAGTGCAGAGCTTTTACAATGTTTCACTGATTTGAAAGATAATGCTATGTTACCAAGTGCAGCATATTTACAGTAAGTGCCAACAGCGTAGTTTAATAACCAGATGATACCAAAGTTAGTCAGTTACTTTTTAACCATATTTAATATAATACCTTCATAGAGTGCTTGCCAATCGTTTGACTTTGGACTCGCAGGGCCGATTAATTCTACGTGAAAATGGTAAAATTGTATTGCCATTTGAGCATTTCGCTAACGCTGTAATGTTAAAACACATGTCTGGTCCACATGGCTTACATCTGAGTGTTGACGCCACTGTTCGTGCTGTCATTGAATCTTACACCATAGGTCGTGATCATTTTGGCATGGAAAAAGAATTTATTATTGAAGTAGTACAATCATGCCCAAGTCCAGCATGTCGCTACTATAAGAATCACATGGGCATATCACCATTGCCGTTTATGGACCAACAGTTTCCTGGTGTCAATACAACCGATTTCTTACAGCACTTATCTCATCTACCACCGCCACATCAAATCGTCGGAGTTAATAACTCAACCGGAAGCGGTGGTAATAGTGGTGGTTCGGGCGTCGCAGTAAACGTCGCTAGCAGTTGCGGTGGGGCTGTTGTTTCATCAAGCGGCGGCGGCAATATTAGCTGCAACAGTAATAACACCAAAAGCAATAGTGGTATAGAGATTGATCTCTCTAAATCAGCACAAAACAAAGTGCCACCGCAATTGCAGCATCTTTCAAAACAGAATAACATTCAATCACAATTGTCACAAATTAGTGCCGCTGCAGCGGCTGCACATCATCAACAACAGTTACAACACCAACAACAGCAAGCCGCTGCAGCGGCTGCCGCCAAGCATCAACAGCAATTGACTGCTGCACTAATCCAGCAACAAAATCGAGTTCTCGCCCAACAATCCCTTGAAAAATTTAATAATTTAAGCGCGCTTGAAAAACAACGACTACTTGCCCAATTGGATCCAAAACATTTTGATCCAATGGCTGTGGCTGCCGCAGCAGCAAATCTTCAAATACAAGGCTTAATGCAATCTCAAGTAGCTGTAGTTGCAGCAGCCAATCAGCCCTCTTCGTCAACATCTTCATCGGCAGCAATAAATGTAACAACGAGCGCAGCAGCTGCTCCTAATGCGACTGTCAACATTAATCATCATGGACATGCGCAATTACCACCGCCATCACAATCGCCGCATTCGTCATCATCGTCTTCCTCGCATTCTTCCATTGAACAATTGGTTCAAAAAAATGTGGAATCTTTACGGTATGCTGGCACAAACCGACACGACTAGAAATATTATCTTTTTTACTTTTTTTTTATCCAACAGCTCAAACCTAGATTCTCTTGAATCAAACAAAGACTTATTAGCCTTGCACAATGGTGCTTGGGGCTCTGCCCACGAGGCAAACCGTGTTATTACAGCTGCAGGTGTTGCATCTGCTGCCGCTGGTGATCTCATGCCAATTGGTCAAGATAAAATTGTACGCATCTTTACTGAATTAATGCGCAATATGGTACGCATGAAAACGTATATAAGACCCTCAATGTGCAAACCATACGGCAAACAGAGCGAGAGCCTACAAAAGAGTGAGTCAGAATTTAAGAAATCATGCGACTAGTGTAAACACGCTTACATTTCCTTTTAGCACTCATGGATACCATACAAATTGTGCAAACGTTACGCAATTGTCTGCCTGCCCCACACATACCGGTGACTTCATGGAAAAGCGAAAGCGATACTGTTGTCAGCAATGCTCCAGTTCTAAGTTTAACAGGTAGTAATGCAGCTTGTTTTGCAGCTACAATATGTGGAAGCGCACCAACGCCTAGTCTTCAAACAGGCAGAGTGGATAATATGCATTAAAGGATAGATACTTAGCAAATGATAAAATAAAATATGAGGTAATACACACACAAGCACTTAATATTAGCACATCTTTAGTCCATATGTGGAAAAATTTAATCAAACTGAAACTTTTTTTAAATTGTGTTCTTGTGTTCTTTTTTTTTATTATTGTCAAAGCAGCAGACGATTCTTAATTTTTGTCACGAATTTTGATATTTTATGTGAATTTTTTATTTTCTTTATGTTAATGTTTTTTCTCTCTATCTCTCTCTTTCTCTATCTACTTTATTTTGTGACAATTAATTCCCTTAAAAACGTCTTTTGTTATAAACTTTTCGTGCCATTTTTTTTAATGTCAGTAAGAAAACTACTTAAATATTTTGAGTTACCAAAAGTAGACAACATTTTGATTGGAATGATTTTGATTTTTATTCCCAAAACAGGGTAATTGAAGGTAGTGTGAATAAACAGTATGTATGTATGTAACCCAGAAAGAATGGATAACTGACTCAAAGTTTAGGACGAATAAATCTTGTTATATATTTTTCTTTTAGTCTTGTTTTAATCACACTACCCAAATCATCTATTACCTCCAATAGAAAAACGTGCATTATGATACAATTTTCCTCAATTTATATAATATAAGATTTAATTATTTAGCCTCATATCTATCTTATAAGTAAGCCACAAAACGTTTAGCGCTCTTGCTATTAATTTTTCAAATTGTTAAGTAGTTTCTAATTATTTATTTGAACACAAAAAATATTAATTATGGTTCCACCGAAGATCACGAAGCTTCTACACATAAAAAACATAAAGTAAATATTGTGTTCCGAGCTATAAAAATAAAGTTGCCCATACAAAACCAATGAGTTTTCAAATAGTTTACATGGCAGCTGTATGTTATAATTCTACCTTCGGCATAGAATAATTTGCCTAAGCAGGTTTCAGAGTAACAAAAAAAAGCTTGAGTTTCTTGTACTTGCTTAAAGACCCATAGTGGTTTTGTTCATAACTCATTCAATATACATCTGACATAGACTTAAGTTGTTGGATTATATTTTACATTCATAAAGCGACATGTTAGCTTGCAGACTACTTCGTTAGAATGTCTGTTGAACAAATAATCTCGAAACAACCTCTTCAATATATTGTACTGCAACAAGTATTTTGTGCAATTCCTAATTTAAAAGCTAACGTTGTTCTTTATGATCTCCAATGTCTCCCTTAATTATAGTCATCCACAAAAGTAAAGGTGCAGCAACTGAGATTAGAAAAATTATGTTATACTAGCAACCCGCCCCGGCATAGCACGGGTATCGGAGCATTTTTTTTTTCGCTGTGGCTGCGATTTTCGTCAGTGATCATGTTTTGCTGTTGGTTCAATACTGAATGAAGAACGCAATACTCTTGCATGTACTCAGAGATTAAAAAATACAATAACAAAAACAACACAAAATTCAAAAAGAAGCACAGCATGAAAACGTACGAACGTTTCAGTGCTTGGCTTTGGAAAAAATTTTACAAACTTAATCCTAAAAAAAGTATATTTACCTTTAAACAATGAAAAAATTAGTATGCAAAAAAAAGTTAAAAAGTCAATATTTCAGCCAATTTCAGTAAAAATTTTATGAAATATAAACCTTCCTCATGAATCACTCCGCCCATTGGCGAAAACCGTATAAAAATCAATTCGGTAGTTTTTGAGATAATCGCGTTCAGACAGACGCGGTTGGGGAACTTTGTTTTATAATGCGTAATAGGCAATTTACATTGAGCAGAACACGCTGCGTTCTGGTTTAGTGTTTACATAGTCGTTTTGTGTTCTGGACAGCTGTTTTTTGTTTTGGTTATATGTATATTCAAATAGAACGTTGTGGCTAATTGTGAGAAATTAAAATGGAAATTCTGTGAAAAATACATGATTAAGAAAGATTCGCAGTATACAATTCTTTCTTGCAGCTTCCTTTTTTGTTGTGGCTAATTGTGAGAAATTAAAAAGGATATTGTGTGAAAAATACTTGATTAAGAACAATTCGCAGTATGCAAATATTTCTTGCAGCTTCCATATTCATTCCTGCTACTTATTATATTAATATATAAAAAATAAATACAATTTCAAATGTTCTTCAAATTGTTTTGTGCATAATAAAAAAAAAAACTGTGATATTAAAACATTATTATATATAAGAGGAGAGCGTTTTTTTCTATTTTTCGTTACGGCAACAAAAACAATAAAACTAATTCTGTATTATCTTCGAAACTGTAGTGATTGTCTCTATAATATTTTACCAGTTGATGAGTTAGTGGTTAGAACATATTTGCACCAAAACGTCAATTTCGTAAAAAATGTAACATACGATAATTTCACGAAAGGGGGTCAATATCACGTAACTAAAATTATTTTTTTTTTGTATGGTTCCGTACCCAAAGGGTGAAAACGGGATCCTATTACTAAGCCTACGCTGTCCGTCCGTCCGTCACAGAGCTCTATTTCATGAATCAGAAAATTGAAATTTTCGCAGAGCGTAATTCAATGGCAACTAAACGACAATAAAATTTTTGGAAAATCCACCGGAAAAGTCGGAAAATCTCAAAAAAAGGACTAATTACAATTATAATATCTTCAGTTTCAACCTATGCCTTGTAATTTAAAGCAGTTGGTTATTATTTATGTTATTTCTGTATATGATGTTCACTATTATTTAAATACGTATTTTATTTTAGATTCAAAAAAACTTGGACGATGGTACGGAGCATTTGACTTGATTATTATAATTTCTAAGTCATATTATAGTGTAGTTAGACTGAAGAAAAACCCGTTTTTTTTCTGAAACAGTTTAAAAACCTGTTTATTTTACAACAACCACAGGGAAATGTGACGTAATTGAGGGTTGCTGTTGCAGAAATCGAAGGAGTTTTTAAACTGTTTAAAAAAATAAACTACTTTTTATAGCCATTTCACACTGAGCATCCAATGTACATTTCTCGAATGCTGCATTGAATGCTACATTTTTCAACAACAACAACAGGGAAAGGTGACGTAATTTTGTAGTTGTTGTTGTAGTAGAAAATGTACTTTCGATCAAAAAGAATGCATCTAAAATGCTGTTTGTGAAATTTGTCACTCTACTCAGTGCTGGTTAATTGTTGCCTTGTTTTAGGCCATTTTCGATTTTCTTTCTCTTTTTTTTGTTGCGCGCCAACATAAAAAAACTGTGATCATTGCACAAAACAACAAAACAATTTGAAGTAAATTTTAAATTGTAATTTATTTTTAATTTTAATAAAAATATGTAGAAGGAATGAGAAAGGAAGCTGCAAGAACTATTTGCATACACTGCAAATTGTTTTTAATCATGTATTTTTCACACAATTTTCATTTTAACTTTTCACAATTAGCCACAACGTTCCGTTTGTCTGTATAACCAAATCAAAAAACAGCTGTTCCGAAAATCCAAAATGCAATGTGAACACTTTCTATTAGCCATTTCACACTGAGCATCCAATGTACATTTCTCGAATGCTGCATGGAATGGTACATTTTTCAACAACAACAACAGGGAAAGGTGACGTAATTTTGTAGTTGTTGTTGAAGTAGAAAGTGTATATTCGATCGATAAGAATGCATCTAAAATGCTGTTTGTGAAATTTGTCACTCTACTCAGTGCTGGTTAATTGTTGCCTTTTTTTTTAGGTCATTTTCGATTTTCTTTCCCTTTTTTTTGTTGCACGCCAACATAAAAAAACTGTGATCATTGCACAAAACAACAAAACAATTTGAAGTAAATTTTAAATTGTAATTTTTTTTTAATTTTAATAAAAATAAGTAGAAGGAATGAGAAAGGAAGCTGCAAGAATTATTTGCATATACTGCAAATTGTTTTTAATCATGTATTTTTCACACAATTTTCATTTTAACTTTTCACAATTAGCCACAACGTTCCGTTTGTCTGTATAACTAAATCAAAAAACAGCTGTTCCGAAAATCCAAAATGCAATGTGAACACTTTCTATTAGCCATTTCACACTGAGCATCCAATGTACATTTCTCGAATGCTGCATGGAATGGTACATTTTTCAACAACAACAACAGGGAAAGGTGACGTAATTTTGTAGTTGTCGTTGTAGTAGAAAATGTACATTCGATCGATAAGAATGCATCTAAAATGCTGTTTGTGAAATTTGTCACTCTACTCAGTGCTGGTTAATTGTTGCCTTTTTTTAGGTCATTTTCGATTTTTTTCTTTTTTTGTTGCACGCCAACATAAAAAAACTGTGATCATTGCACAAAACAACAAAACAATTTGAAGTAAATTTTAAATTGTAATTTATTTTTAATTTTAATAAAAATAAGTAGAAGGAATGAGAAAGGAAGCTGCAAGAACTATTTGCATACACTGCAAATTGTTTTTAATCATGTATTTTTCACACAATTTTCATTTTAACTTTTCACAATTAGCCACAACGTTCCGTTTGTCTGTATAACCAAATCAAAAAACAGCTGTTCCGAAAATCCAAAATGCAATGTGAACACTTTCTATTAGCCATTTCACACTGAGCATCCAATGTACATTTCTCGAATGCTGCATGGAATGCTACATATTTCAACAACAACAACAACAGGGAAAGGTGACGTAATTTTGTAGTTGTTGTTGTAGTAGAAAGTGTATATTCGATCGATAAGAATGCATCGAAAATGCTGTTTGTGAAATTTGTCACTCTACTCAGTGCTGGTTAATTGTTGCCTTTTTTTTAGGTCATTTTAGATTTTCTTTTTTTTTTTTGTTGCGCGCCAACATAAAAAAACTGTGATCATTGCACAAAACAACAAAACAATTTGAAGTAAATTTTAAATTGTATTTTTTTTTTTAATTTAAATAAGGAAGCTGCAAGAATTATTTGCATATACTGCAAATTGTTATTAATCATGTATTTTTCACACAATTTTCATTTTAACTTTTCACAATTAGCCACAACGTTCCGTTTGTCTGTATAACTAAATCAAAAAACAGCTGTTCCGAAAATCCAAAATGCAATGTGAACACTTTCTATTAGCCATTTCACACTGAGCATCCAATGTACATTTCTCGAATGCTGCATGGAATGGTACATTTTTCAACAACAACAACAGGGAAAGGTGACGTAATTTTGTAGTTGTTGTTGAAGTAGAAAATGTATTTTCGATCGATAAGAATGCATCTAAAATGCTGTTTGTGAAATTTGTCACTCTACTCAGTGCTGGTTAATTGTTGCCTTTTTTTTAGGTCATTTTCGATTTTCTTTCCCTGTTTGTTGTTGCACGCCAACATAAAAAAACTGTGATCATTGCACAAAACAACAAAACAATTTGAAGTAAATTTTAAATTGTAATTTTTTTTTAATTTTAATAAAAATAAGTAGAAGGAATGAGAAAGGAAGCTGCAAGAACTATTTGCATACACTGCAAATTGTTTTTAATCATGTATTTTTCACACAATTTTCATTTTAACTTTTCACAATTAGCCACAACGTTCCGTTTGTCTGTATAACCAAATCAAAAAACAGCTGTTCCGAAAATCCAAAATGCAATGTGAACACTTTCTATTAGCCATTTCACACTGAGCATCCAATGTACATTTCTCGAATGCTGCATGGAATGCTACATATTTCAACAACAACAACAACAGGGAAAGGTGACGTAATTTTGTAGTTGTCGTTGTAGTAGAAAATGTACATTCGATCGATAAGAATGCATCTAAAATGCTGTTTGTGAAATTTGTCACTCTACTCAGTGCTGGTTAATTGTTGCCTTTTTTTAGGTCATTTTCGATTTTCTTTTTTTTTTTTGTTGCACGCCAACATAAAAAAACTGTGATCATTGCACAAAACAACAAAACAATTTGAAGTAAATTTTAAATTGTAATTTATTTTTAATTTTAATAAAAATAAGTAGAAGGAATGAGAAAGGAAGCTGCAAGAACTATTTGCATACACTGCAAATTGTTTTTAATCATGTATTTTTCACACAATTTTCATTTTAACTTTTCACAATTAGCCACAACGTTCCGTTTGTCTGTATAACCAAATCAAAAAACAGCTGTTCCGAAAATCCAAAATGCAATGTGAACACTTTCTATTAGCCATTTCACACTGAGCATCCAATGTACATTTCTCGAATGCTGCATGGAATGCTACATTTTTCAACAACAACAACAGGGAAAGGTGACGTAATTTTGTAGTTGTTGTTGAAGTAGAAAATGTATATTCGATCGATAAGAATGCATCTAAAATGCTGTTTGTGAAATTTGTCACTCTACTCAGTGCTGGTTAATTGTTGCCTTTTTTTTAGGTCATTTTCGATTTTCTTTCCTTTTTTTTGTTGCACGCCAACATAAAAAAACTGTGATCATTGCACAAAACAACAAAACAATTTGAAGTAAATTTTAAATTGTATTTTTTTTTTTTAATTTAAATAAGGAAGCTGCAAGAATTATTTGCATATACTGCAAATTGTTTTTAATCATGTATTTTTCACACAATTTTCATTTTAACTTTTCACAATTAGCCACAACGTTCCGTTTGTCTGTATAACTAAATCAAAAAACAGCTGTTCCGAAAATCCAAAATGCAATGTGAACACTTTCTATTAGCCATTTCACACTGAGCATCCAATGTACATTTCTCGAATGCTGCATGGAATGCTACATTTTTCAACAACAACAACAACAGGGAAAGGTGACGTAATTTTGTAGTTGTTGTTGAAGTAGAAAATGTATTTTCGATCGATAAGAATGCATCTAAAATGCTGTTTGTGAAATTTGTCACTCTACTCAGTGCTGGTTAATTGTTGCCTTTTTTTAGGTCATTTTCGATTTTCTTTCCCTTTTTGTTGTTGCACGCCAACATAAAAAAACTGTGATCATTGCACAAAACAACAAAACAATTTGAAGTAAATTTTAAATTGTAATTTTTTTTTAATTTTAATAAAAATAAGTAGAAGGAATGAGAAAGGAAGCTGCAAGAACTATTTGCATACACTGCAAATTGTTTTTAATCATGTATTTTTCACACAATTTTCATTTTAACTTTTCACAATTAGCCACAACGTTCCGTTTGTCTGTATAACCAAATCAAAAAACAGCTGTTCCGAAAATCCAAAATGCAATGTGAACACTTTCTATTAGCCATTTCACACTGAGCATCCAATGTACATTTCTCGAATGCTGCATGGAATGCTACATTTTTCAACAACAACAACAGGGAAAGGTGACGTAATTTTGTAGTTGTCGTTGTAGTAGAAAATGTACATTCGATCGATAAGAATGCATCTAAAATGCTGTTTGTGAAATTTGTCACTCTACTCAGTGCTGGTTAATTGTTGCCTTTTTTTTAGGTCATTTTCGATTTTCTTTCCTTTTTTTTTGTTGCACGCCAACATAAAAAAACTGTGATCATTGCACAAAACAACAAAACAATTTGAAGTAAATTTTAAATTGTAATTTTTTTTTAATTTTAATAAAAATAAGTAGAAGGAATCAGAAAGGAAGCTGCAAGAATTATTTGCATACACTGCAAATTGTTTTTAATCATGTATTTTTCACACAATTTTCATTTTAACTTTTCACAATTAGCCACAACGTTCCGTTTGTCTGTATAACCAAATCAAAAAACAGCTGTTCCGAAAATCCAAAATGCAATGTGAACACTTTCTATTAGCCATTTCACACTGAGCATCCAATGTACATTTCTCGAATGCTGCATGGAATGGTACATTTTTCAACAACAACTACAGGGAAAGGTGACGTAATTTTGTAGTTGTTGTTGTAGTAGAAAGTGTATATTCGATCGATAAGAATGCATCGAAAATGCTGTTTGTGAAAATTGTCACTCTACTCAGTGCTGGTTAATTGTTGCCTTTTTTTTAGGTCATTTTAGATTTTCTTTTTTTTTTTGTTGCGCGCCAACATAAAAAAACTGTGATCATTGCACAAAACAACAAAACAATTTGAAGTAAATTTTAAATTATATTTTTTTTTTTAAATTTAAATAAGGAAGCTGCAAGAATTATTTGCATATACTGCAAATTGTTATTAATCATGTATTTTTCACACAATTTTCATTTTAACTTTTCACAATTAGCCACAACGTTCCGTTTGTCTGTATAACTAAATCAAAAAACAGCTGTTCCGAAAATCCAAAATGCAATGTGAACACTTTCTATTAGCCATTTCACACTGAGCATCCAATGTACATTTCTCGAATGCTGCATGGAATGGTACATTTTTTAACAACAACAACAGGGAAAGGTGACGTAATTTTGTAGTTGTTGTTGAAGTAGAAAATGTATTTTCGATCGATAAGAATGCATCTAAAATGCTGTTTGTGAAATTTGTCACTCTACTCAGTGCTGGTTAATTGTTGCCTTTTTTTTAGGTCATTTTCGATTTTCTTTCCCTGTTTGTTGTTGCACGCCAACATAAAAAAACTGTGATCATTGCACAAAACAACAAAACAATTTGAAGTAAATTTTAAATTGTAATTTTTTTTTAATTTTAATAAAAATAAGTAGAAGGAATGAGAAAGGAAGCTGCAAGAACTATTTGCATACACTGCAAATTGTTTTTAATCATGTATTTTTCACACAATTTTCATTTTAACTTTTCACAATTAGCCACAACGTTCCGTTTGTCTGTATAACCAAATCAAAAAACAGCTGTTCCGAAAATCCAAAATGCAATGTGAACACTTTCTATTAGCCATTTCACACTGAGCATCCAATGTACATTTCTCGAATGCTGCATGGAATGCTACATATTTCAACAACAACAACAACAGGGAAAGGTGACGTAATTTTGTAGTTGTCGTTGTAGTAGAAAATGTACATTCGATCGATAAGAATGCATCTAAAATGCTGTTTGTGAAATTTGTCACTCTACTCAGTGGTGGTTAATTGGTGCCTTTTTTTAGGTCATTTTCGATTTACTTTTTTTTTTGTTGCACGCCAACATAAAAAAACTGTGATCATTGCACAAAACAACAAAACAATTTGAAGTAAATTTTAAATTGTAATTTATTTTTAATTTTAATAAAAATATGTAGAAGGAATGAGAAATTAAGCTGCAAGAACTATTTGCATACACTGCAAATTGTTTTTAATCATGTATTGTTCACACAATTTTCATTTTAACTTTTCACAATTAGCCACAACGTTCCGTTTGTCTGTATAACCAAATCAAAAAACAGCTGTTCCGAAAATCCAAAATGCAATGTGAACACTTTCTATTAGCCATTTCACACTGAGCATCCAATGTACATTTCTCGAATGCTGCATGGAATGGTACATTTTTCAACAACAACAACAGGGAAAGGTGACGTAATTTTGTAGTTGTTGTTGAAGTAGAAAATGTACATTCGATCGATAAGAATGCATCTAAAATGCTGTTTGTGAAATTTGTCACTCTACTCAGTGCTGGTTAATTGTTGCCTTTTTTTTAGGTCATTTTAGATTTTCCTTTTTTTTTTGTTGCACGCCAACATAAAAAAACTGTGATCATTGCACAAAACAACAAAACAATTTGAAGTAAATTTTAAATTGTATTTTTTTTTTAATTTAAATAAGGAAGCTGCAAGAATTATTTGCATATACTGCAAATTGTTTTAATCTGTATTTTTCACACAATTTTCATTTTAACTTTTCACAATTAGCCACAACGTTCCGTTTGTCTGTATAACTAAATCAAAAAACAGCTGTTCCGAAAATCCAAAATGCAATGTGAACACTTTCTATTAGCCATTTCACACTGAGCATCCAATGTACATTTCTCGAATGCTGCATGGAATGCTACATTTTTCAACAACAACAACAGGGAAAGGTGACGTAATTTTGTAGTTGTTGTTGAAGTAGAAAATGTATTTTCGATCGATAAGAATGCATCTAAAATGCTGTTTGTGAAATTTGTCACTCTACTCAGTGCTGGTTAATTGTTGCCTTTTTTTAGGTCATTTTCGATTTTCTTTCCCTTTTTTTGTTGCACGCCAACATAAAAAAACTGTGATCATTGCACAAAACAACAAAACAATTTGAAGTAAATTTTAAATTGTAATTTTTTTTAATTTTAATAAAAATAGTAGAAGGAATGAGAAAGGAAGCTGCAAGAATTATTTGCATACACTGCAAATTGTTTTTAATCATGTATTTTTCACACAATTTTCATTTTAACTTTTCACAATTAGCCACAACGTTCCGTTTGTCTGTATAACCAAATCAAAAAACAGCTGTTCCGAAAATCCAAAATGCAATGTGAACACTTTCTATTAGCCATTTCACACTGAGCATCCAATGTACATTTCTCGAATGCTGCATGGAATGCTACATTTTTCAACAACAACAACAGGGAAAGGTGACGTAATTTTGTAGTTGTTGTTGAAGTAGAAAATGTACATTCGATCGATAAGAATGCATCTAAAATGCTGTTTGTGAAATTTGTCACTCTACTCAGTGCTGGTTAATTGTTGCCTTTTTTTAGGTCATTTTCGATTTTCTTTCCTTTTTTTGTTGCACGCCAACATAAAAAAACTGTGATCATTGCACAAAACAACAAAACAATTTGAAGTAAATTTTAAATTGTAATTTATTTTTAATTTTAATATAAATAGTAGAAGGAATGAGAAAGGAAGCTGCAAGAACTATTTGCATACACTGCAAATTGTTTTTAATCATGTTTTTTTCACACAATTTTCATTTTAACTTTTCACAATTAGCCACAACGTTCCGTTTGTCTGTATAACCAAATCAAAAAACAGCTGTTCCGAAAATCCAAAACACAATGCTGTTTGTGAAATTTGTCCAAATCATGCAATGTGCCTTTCTATTAGCCATTTCACACTGAGCATCCAATGTACATTTCTCGAATGCTGCATGGAATGGTACATTTTTCAACAACAACAACAGGGAAAGGTGACGTAATTTTGTAGTTGTTGTTGAAGTAGAAAATGTATTTTCGATCGATAAGAATGCATCTAAAATGCTGTTTGTGAAATTTGTCACTCTACTCAGTGCTGGTTAATTGTTGCCTTTTTTTAGGTCATTTTCGATTTTCTTTCCCTGTTTGTTGTTGCACGCCAACATAAAAAAACTGTGATCATTGCACAAAACAACAAAACAATTTGAAGTAAATTTTAAATTGTAATTTTTTTTAATTTATAATAATGAAATAAGGAAGCTGCAGAAATTTGCATACACTGCAATTGTTTTTATCATGTATTTTCACACAATTTTCTTTTAACTTTACATTGCACAACGTCCGTTTGAATCTGTATAACCAAATCAAAAAACAGCTGTTCCGAAAATCCAAAATGCAATGTGAACACTTTCTATTAGCCATTTCACACTGAGCATCCAATGTACATTTCTCGAATGCTGCATGGAATGCTACATATTTACAACAACAACAACAGGGAAAGGTGACGTAATTTTGTAGTTGTCGTTGTAGTAGAAAATGTACATTCGATCGATAAGAATGCATCTAAAATGCTGTTTGTGAAATTTGTCACTCTACTCAGTGCTGGTTAATTGTTGCCTTTTTTTAGGTCATTTTCGATTTTCTTTTTTTTTTTGTTGCACGCCAACATAAAAAAACTGTGATCATTGCACAAAACAACAAAACAATTTGAAGTAAATTTTAAATTGTAATTTATTTTTAATTTTAATAAAAATAAGTAGAAGGAATGAGAAAGGAAGCTGCAAGAACTATTTGCATACACTGCAAATTGTTTTTAATCATGTATTTTTCACACAATTTTCATTTTAACTTTTCACAATTAGCCACAACGTTCCGTTTGTCTGTATAACCAAATCAAAAAACAGCTGTTCCGAAAATCCAAAATGCAATGTGAACACTTTCTATTAGCCATTTCACACTGAGCATCCAATGTACATTTCTCGAATGCTGCATGGAATGCTACATATTTCAACAACAACAACAACAGGGAAAGGTGACGTAATTTTGTAGTTGTCGTTGTAGTAGAAAGTGTACATTCGATCGATAAGAATGCATCTAAAATGTTGTTTGTGAAATATGTCTCTCTATTCAGTGCTGGTTAATTGTTGCCTTGTTTTAGGTCATTTTCGATTTTCTTTCTTTTTTTTTGTTGCACGCCAACAAAAAAACTGTGATCATTGCACAAAACAACAAAACAATTTGAAGTAAATTTTAAATTGTATTTTTTTTTTTAATTTAAATAAGGAAGCTGCAAGAATTATTTGCATACACTGCAAATTGTTTTTAATCATGTATTTTTCACACAATTTTCATTTTAACTTTTCACAATTAGCCACAACGTTCCGTTTGTCTGTATAACTAAATCAAAAAACAGCTGTTCCGAAAATCCAAAATGCAATGTGAACACTTTCTATTAGCCATTTCACACTGAGCATCCAATGTACATTTCTCGAATGCTGCATGGAATGGTACATTTTTCAACAACAACAACAGGGAAAGGTGACGTAATTTTGTAGTTGTTGTTGAAGTAGAAAATGTATTTTCGATCGATAAGAATGCATCTAAAATGCTGTTTGTGAAATTTGTCACTCTACTCAGTGCTGGTTAATTGTTGCCTTTTTTTTTAGGTCATTTTCGATTTTCTTTCCCTTTTTGTTGTTGCACGCCAACATAAAAAAACTGTGATCATTGCACAAAACAACAAAACAATTTGAAGTAAATTTTAAATTGTAATTTTTTTTTAATTTTAATAAAAATAAGTAGAAGGAATGAGAAAGGAAGCTGCAAGAATTATTTGCATACACTGCAAATTGTTTTTAATCATGTATTTTTCACACAATTTTCATTTTAACTTTTCACAATTAGCCACAACGTTCCGTTTGTCTGTATAACCAAATCAAAAACAGCTGTTCCGAAAATCCAAAATGCAATGTGAACACTTTCTATTAGCCATTTCACACTGAGCATCCAATGTACATTTCTCGAATGCTGCATGGAATGGTACATTTTTCAACAACAACAACAGGGAAAGGTGACGTAATTTTGTAGTTGTCGTTGTAGTAGAAAATGTACATTCGATCGATAAGAATGCATCTAAAATGCTGTTTGTGAAATTTGTCACTCTACTCAGTGCTGGTTAATTGTTGCCTTTTATTTAGGTCATTTTCGATTTTTTTTTTTTTTTTGTTGCGCGCTAACATAAAAAACTGTGATCATTGCACAAAACAACAAAACAATTTGAAGTAAATTTTAAATTGTAATTTATTTTTAATTTAAATATAAATAAGTAGAAGGAATGAGAAAGGAAGCTGCAAGAACTATTTGAATACACTGCAAATTGTTTTTAATCATGTTTTTTTCACACATTTTTCATTTTAACTTTTCACAATTAGCCACAACGTTCCGTTTGTCTGTATAACCAAATCAAAAAACAGCTGTTCCGAAAATCCAAAATGCAATGTGAACACTTTCTATTAGCCATTTCACACTGAGCATCCAATGTACATTTCTCGAATGCTGCATGGAATGCTACATTTTTCAACAACAACCAACAGGGAAAGGTGACGTAATTTTGTAGTTGTTGTTGTAGTAGAAAGTGTACATTCGATCGATAAGAATGCATCTAAAATGCTGTTTGTGAAATATGTCACTCTACTCAGTGCTGGTTAATTGTTGCCTTGTTTTAGGTCATTTTCGATTTTCTTTCTTTTTTTTTGTTGCACGCCAACAAAAAAACTGTGATCATTGCACAAAACAACAAAACAATTTGAAGTAAATTTTAAATTGTATTTTTTTTTTTAATTTAAATAAGGAAGCTGCAAGAATTATTTGCATACACTGCAAATTGTTTTTAATCATGTATTTTTCACACAATTTTCATTTTAACTTTTCACAATTAGCCACAACGTTCCGTTTGTCTGTATAACTAAATCAAAAAACAGCTGTTCCGAAAATCCAAAATGCAATGTGAACACTTTCTATTAGCCATTTCACACTGAGCATCCAATGTACATTTCTCGAATGCTGCATGGAATGGTACATTTTTCAACAACAACAACAGGGAAAGGTGACGTAATTTTGTAGTTGTTGTTGAAGTAGAAAATGTATTTTCGATCGATAAGAATGCATCTAAAATGCTGTTTGTGAAATTTGTCACTCTACTCAGTGCTGGTTAATTGTTGCCTTTTTTTTAGGTCATTTTCGATTTTCTTTCCCTTTTTGTTGTTGCACGCCAACATAAAAAAACTGTGATCATTGCACAAAACAACAAAACAATTTGAAGTAAATTTTAAATTGTAATTTTTTTTTAATTTTAATAAAAATAAGTAGAAGGAATGAGAAAGGAAGCTGCAAGAATTATTTGCATACACTGCAAATTGTTTTTAATCATGTATTTTTCACACAATTTTCATTTTAACTTTTCACAATTAGCCACAACGTTCCGTTTGTCTGTATAACCAAATCAAAAACAGCTGTTCCGAAAATCCAAAATGCAATGTGAACACTTTCTATTAGCCATTTCACACTGAGCATCCAATGTACATTTCTCGAATGCTGCATGGAATGGTACATTTTTCAACAACAACAACAGGGAAAGGTGACGTAATTTTGTAGTTGTCGTTGTAGTAGAAAATGTACATTCGATCGATAAGAATGCATCTAAAATGCTGTTTGTGAAATTTGTCACTCTACTCAGTGCTGGTTAATTGTTGCCTTTTATTTAGGTCATTTTCGATTTTCTTTTTTTTTTTGTTGCGCGCTAACATAAAAAACTGTGATCATTGCACAAAACAACAAAACAATTTGAAGTAAATTTTAAATTGTAATTTATTTTTAATTTAAATATAAATAAGTAGAAGGAATGAGAAAGGAAGCTGCAAGAACTATTTGAATACACCGCAAATTGTTTTTAATCATGTTTTTTTCACACATTTTTCATTTTAACTTTTCACAATTAGCCACAACGTTCCGTTTGTCTGTATAACCAAATCAAAAAACAGCTGTTCCGAAAATCCAAAATGCAATGTGAACACTTTCTATTAGCCATTTCACACTGAGCATCCAATGTACATTTCTCGAATGCTGCATGGAATGGTACATTTTTCAACAACAACAACAGGGAAAGGTGACGTAATTTTGTAGTTGTTGTTGAAGTAGAAAATGTATTTTCGATCGATAAGAATGCATCTAAAATGCTGTTTGTGAAATTTGTCACTCTACTCAGTGCTGGTTAATTGTTGCCTTTTTTTAGGTCATTTTCGATTTTCTTTCCCTTTTTGTTGTTGCACGCCAACATAAAAAAACTGTGATCATTGCACAAAACAACAAAACAATTTGAAGTAAATTTTAAATTGTAATTTTTTTTAATTTTAATAAAAATTAGTAGAAGAATGAGAAAGGAAGCTGCAAGAATTATTTGCATACACTGCAAATTGTTTTTAATCATGTATTTTTCACACAATTTTCATTTTAACTTTTCACAATTAGCCACAACGTTCCGTTTGTCTGTATAACTAAATCAAAAAACAGCTGTTCCGAAAATCCAAAATGCAATGTGAACACTTTCTATTAGCCATTTCACACTGAGCATCCAATGTACATTTCTCGAATGCTGCATGGAATGGTACATTTTTCAACAACAACAACAGGGAAAGGTGACGTAATTTTGTAGTTGTTGTTGAAGTAGAAAATGTATTTTCGATCGATAAGAATGCATCTAAAATGCTGTTTGTGAAATTTGTCACTCTACTCAGTGCTGGTTAATTGTTGCCTTTTTTTAGGTCATTTTCGATTTTCTTTCCCTTTTTTTGTTGCACGCCAACATAAAAAAACTGTGATCATTGCACAAAACAACAAAACAATTTGAAGTAAATTTTAAATTGTAATTTTTTTTTAATTTTAATAAAAATAAGTAGAAGGAATGAGAAAGGAAGCTGCAAGAATTATTTGCATACACTGCAAATTGTTTTTAATCATGTATTTTTCACACAATTTTCATTTTAACTTTTCACAATTAGCCACAACGTTCCGTTTGTCTGTATAACCAAATCAAAAAACAGCTGTTCCGAAAATCCAAAATGCAATGTGAACACTTTCTATTAGCCATTTCACACTGAGCATCCAATGTACATTTCTCGAATGCTGCATGGAATGGTACATTTTTCAACAACAACAACAGGGAAAGGTGACGTAATTTTGTAGTTGTTGTTGTAGTAGAAAATGTATATTCGATCGATAAGAATGCATCTAAAATGCTGTTTGTGAAATTTGTCACTCTACTCAGTGCTGGTTAATTGTTGCCTTTTTTTAGGTCATTTTCGATTTTCTTTCTTTTTTTTGTTGCACGCCAACATAAAAAAACTGTGATCATTGCACAAAACAACAAAACAATTTGAAGTAAATTTTAAATTGTAATTTTTTTTAATTTTAATAAAAATTGTGAAGGAATGAGAAAGGAAGCTGCAAGAATTATTTGCATACACTGCAAATTGTTTTTAATCATGTATTTTTCACACAATTTTCATTTTAACTTTTCACAATTAGCCACAACGTTCCGTTTGTCTGTATAACCAAATCAAAAAACAGCTGTTCCGAAAATCCAAAATGCAATGTGAACACTTTCTATTAGCCATTTCACACTGAGCATCCAATGTACATTTCTCGAATGCTGCATGGAATGGTACATTTTTCAACAACAACAACAGGGAAAGGTGACGTAATTTTGTAGTTGTTGTTGAAGTAGAAAATGTACATTCGATCGATAAGAATGCATCTAAAATGCTGTTTGTGAAATTTGTCACTCTACTCAGTGCTGGTTAATTGTTGCCTTTTTTTAGGTCATTTTCGATTTTCTTTCCTTTTTTTTGTTGCACGCCAACATAAAAAAACTGTGATCATTGCACAAAACAACAAAACAATTTGAAGTAAATTTTAAATTGTATATTTTTTTTTTAATTTAAATAAGGAAGCTGCAAGAATTATTTGCATACACTGCAAATTGTTTTTAATCATGTATTTTTCACACAATTTTCATTTTAACTTTTCACAATTAGCCACAACGTTCCGTTTGTCTGTATAACCAAATCAAAAAACAGCTGTTCCGAAAATCCAAAATGCAATGTGAACACTTTCTATTAGCCATTTCACACTGAGCATCCAATGTACATTTCTCGAATGCTGCATGGAATGCTACATTTTTCAAACAACAACAACAGGGAAAGGTGACGTAATTTTGTAGTTGTCGTTGTAGTAGAAAGTGTACATTCGATCGATAAGAATGCATCTAAAATGCTGTTTGTGAAATTTGTCACTCTACTCAGTGCTGGTTAATTGTTGCCTTTTTTTTAGGTCATTTTCGATTTTCTTTCCCTTTTTTTGTTGCACGCCAACATAAAAAAACTGTGATCATTGCACAAAACAACAAAACAATTTGAAGTAAATTTTAAATTGTAATTTTTTTTTAATTTTAATAAAAATAAGTAGCAGGATTGAAATAGGAGGATGCAATAATTATTTGCATACACTGCGAATTGTTCGTAATCATTTATTTTTCACACAATTTCCATTTTAATTTCTCACAATTAGCCACAACGTTCTATTTGTATGTACAAGCAAACCAAAAAAACATCTGACTGCATAAAAAAAAAAAAACAGTGTAAACACCTAGTTATAAAACACCTAATTTGAAGCAGTGTAACCAAGCTATAAAACTTATTTTATCTTATATATATACGATCTATACAAATTAATAAGAAAAT
This sequence comes from Amiota mariae, assembly GCA_035041805.1. NCBI lineage: Eukaryota > Metazoa > Arthropoda > Insecta > Diptera > Drosophilidae > Amiota > Amiota mariae. The sequence continues at coordinate 162,344 of JAWNKV010000355.1, forward strand.
AAATGCATTAACATAAGCATTTAACATAAAAATAATAATTTTTTGTAAATAAAAATAAAATTTAAGACAAGAAAAAATGTTGTCTTTGATTCCACCAAAGCTTAAATACACTTCACATAAGTTATATAAAGTACTTATTAATTTGATTAAAGTGGCTTTATTTTTTTTTTTTGTTATAGCCTCTTACAAATTGAGTTAATTGCTTTCTTACTCATCTGAAATAAGAAATGTGTATAAAAATGCAACCATTTCTGCGCAGACTTATGGTAATTCCGACTGTTTTTAAGCAATTAAGACTAGTCTAAGCTAGTCTACTTAACTTCTTTTAAAATTTACAACTTGATCGGCGATATGTGACTTATCTAAAAGGAAAACAAACGGCTTACAAAATTTCGGATATTTATTTTGAATGGGAAGGAATCATTTGGGACGCACATTCATTAAAAAAAACGGACGGATCGGACAGAGATGGCCTGCAGAATTCCGCTTACTTTGATGCCTATCATGTCTATATATATACTTGATGAGGACTACGACGTTCGTTTTTATGAGTTGCAAACATCAGACTTAAGTGATAATACTTTTTACACGAGTGTGAACTGTATAATAAACTATGTACAATAAATTTTAAATTAAGCTTGGCTTTCGCGTCTGAGAAATTGATTTAATTTATATATTTCAGTTAAATTTTACTTGAGTAACAGCATATTAAACAACAAACAAAAATCAAAACATAAGGTACTTATGCACAAAATACATTAAAACATAATATATCGTCGCTGCGCCTTACAAATTTTATATGTGCATTTTTTTAGGGTTTTGGGACAACAAAAAATAATTATTTTATTCAATAACAAGTTTTTTGTTGTTTCTCAAAACCTTAAAAAAATGCCCATATGGAATTTGTAAAGCGAAGCGACGATATATAGAACAAAAAAAAAAAAACTTTGTTCGCTCCAAAGATTTCTTATACTTCACAAAAGTTAATTAATTGATTATGACATAAAGCTACTTGTACTTTCAATTATCAATCAACAATTATCACGGTCCAAATAATGAGATATCCAAGATTGGTTATGGAATATTGATCGAATTGGTCCAATACTTAATATTATCCGAACCTTAATTTAACATATTCTAATTAAATATAGTTAAAAATAAAAAACAAGCAATAATTCCCGTAATTTATTCAAAAGTTCTGCGTATCGGAATTTTTCGTGTTTTCGAAATCTTATTTTCAGGATTGATCTCATTCGTAACGTGTGATAAAATAAAAATCGGACGAATTAAAATTATAAATAAAATTTGAAAAGTGATTTTTGACAAAGACGACTTGATTTATTTTAAAATATGTCTCTAAGCTTTTATATGCAAAATTTAATTCATCAATTCTGACCTCGGTTGATTTTCATTCTCTAAATGACATTGAAAACCGTATCAAAATCCGTGCGTGGTTCTGCGCGGGCAAATTTAATTTTTTTTTGCTACAGGTGAAGCGTGCTAAAAAGAACTAAAAGATATTAACATAGTTTTACTGATCGATTGTAAAATTATTTAAAAATTAATAATAATGGTAATAATATATTGGAATACTTGTAATAATACTTGTGTCTAGTTATTAAAACAAATAATAATTTCTTTTATCATTTTTTATGGTTATTATTTGGACATACATAAAAACAAAATTCATACACACATTAAATTAATTATAATGACTTTTCCAAAAATAGTATATGTGAAGCAAAATTGTAAAAGGTTGTACCTTAAATATAATTTTTTTACAATTAGTTAATCTTAAGACACTCGGAATACCAGAGTTATCATCCAATTTATCATTAATAAAAATATTCCGTGTAATTAATTTAATGAAAGAAAAAAGTGAAGTAATTAATATTAAATCCTTAAAAAAGATGATCGATGCAATCCAAAATGTGAAGATTAGTTATAAATTAAGTATTAATCTCATTATTTTGTTTTGATGAAATTTGTAGAAGATAATAAGTTTAATTGATGAAAAAATTAATATGTTCCTCATACAACTATTAAAAATCTGAAAGTAGTTTGTCTGTGGCATCATGTATTGCTCGGATCAATCCTATTTTTTCAAAAATCAATTAATTTACCTTTCTGATCAAAAGTAAATTTCTTTATGGCTCAATTTTTTTAATGTGTGATATGAAATTATTAAATCATTAATTCATTTAAAATCATGATCTCCGTTTTGCCTAGGTATTTTAATTGAACCCCTGAAACATTTTGAAAGCGTGTTCCTATTATGTAACGTAGGTAAAATTTAACGACTCTTGATATTTCACTTCTGCAAGAGTAAATCAAAATTTACATATTAAGTTTAGTGGGAATTTGTATAATCAATTGAGTCGTCTTTGACAAATACGTTTACATTTTCGATATTTTTATAAGAATTAAAATTTTTTCATTCATGCGCTTAGATAATATTGGGCGCGTTCAGCATAAGGCAACCCTGATTTTTTCCGCTGAGTTTTTGTTCAATGTGAACGGAAAATTTATAATTTCATTCACATTTTAGAGTTTGCGCTTATAAAAAATCCATATCAGAGAGGAATCATTTTAAAGCTATGTACACACTAGGTGAATGAACGAGAACGAACAAGAGCGAACTTATTCGTTTGCTTGCGTTAGAATTTGCTCTGGAGGCGGAACAACACCGCACAAACCCGAACGAACGAAAAACACGCAATCAACGCATTCTTTTGTTGAAATGTGGACGTCAAACAAGCATTCACTTCCATGCGCATACGTTTGTTCGTCTAGTATATACATAGCTTAACATTCTAAAAAACGTAGTTATTGTACAATAACACAGCCACTGAAGCTATAATTTTTAGAAATCAGTTGATAAAATCCGAATGAGTAATTAAACAGATCTTAAATTAAATAATAACAGTAAAAAAAAAAACCCTATCATTTTTGTAATAACTAAACATATTAAAATATCATAATGAAAATATGACTCTACTGCTTAATATGCATCACCGTACCTCAAAAGCTAACATGCTTGTTTACATGGGATCGATGACTCATTCAATGGGTTACGAATATCATGACAAAGTTGTTTTATGTACTTTTAATCGCACTTTATATGAAACGCAAAAAACGTAAATTCAATTCAGTAAACATGCAGCTAAATATGTATCGCTTACATTTTTAATATTTACTAATTAAATAAACAACAAATGTTTTAATCATTACTCGTCATTTTTAATTTATCTTTAAAAATTCAATCAAATCAATCAACTTTTGTGACTGTTGCTGATGTACGTCAAAGTATTATAGAAACAATGGTTGGCTCTGGGGAATTAAATCCAGTCGTCTTCTTGTACCTCGGTGTAAGGAAAATTGATGTTGTTTGATAATAGGTTGCCGCTTTTGCAGAGTTGTTGCCAAATGATTTCATTTGAACACATTTAAAGTTTATTCTTATATGCAAAAGTTAATTTTTGTATCACAAGTGTTTTTCAGAATATAAAAAGTTGGAGAATACAATACAAAACACCGCTTTGAGTATTAGTAGGAAAAATAATCAGAGAAAAAATGAGTTGTATGTACTTGTTGGGAATTGCGCAATTTCTGTCTGAAGAAAAAGATTGTTCCTATATAGACGTTTCCAAATGGTTGCTCATCCCTCATAGCTCTGGTTTTAATATCGTTTGACCTTCCTGAAATTGGGTATTTAGGGAACTATCTTTTGATGTAGGTTCTGGTAATGCTGTGCTAGCCTCACCAACTAGGAAATGAGACAGACAGGATGGTTGTGGCGATTTCGGAAACAGTGTACACATTGGTGTAGTATTTGCTTCACGGCCTGCTTCCCGATGATAATCTAAAATATGTGATGTGTTGTTGCCAGTGTTAATTGTACACGCCCATGTAATTTCTTTTTTTTTATTTTTTTAATCGGAAGAAAAGCATCGAAAGCCGGATCGGTCTACAACCGAAGTGCGGGACTTTAACCGCGCTAAAAACTTCCGCTCCATGTCCTATTGTCCCCCGAAACTGTCGTTAGATATTTCGTCGGGAGGAAAGGAGGAGCATAGTAGCTTAAAAGTCAGTCTGTCCCAAGTAAGTGGGTCACCTATTGTGTCTGTATTGTTTGTTGGTCGCAACTACACGTCAACAATTTACATTCATTTCCATTTAGGCGGTACGTCGAGCGAATACCCACCATGTATGAGCTCTTCCGTGTTGCATCCGACCATACTGGCGCCGCGTATAAGATAATGGAGGCAACGACTCTAGCCAGCAGCTTCCGCGTGGTCCACCTATGTTTGTCATTATCCGAGATAGGGCTCCATTAACGTTCGCGGCTTTGAAAGCGAGTGTCAATAAGCACTCCCAGATACTTGAGGCATGGCTGGGAGGTTATGAGGCAGTCACCTATTTGAAACGAAAATGTTTCCCTCACTTTCCAGTTAGACCTGAAACAGCTTTGGTTTTCTCAACCGCTAACTCCAGATGAGCTTGACTAAGCCAGCTCATGACACTGGCCGTGGCTTCACAGCAGCTAGTTTGTATTCGCTCGATCGCTTTACCCACGACTACCAGAGCAATGTCGTCAGCGTATCCAATCAGCGTTGCGCCTGTGGGGAGGTTAATTCTGAGAACACCATCGTACATTACGTTCCACAAAATGGGATCGGTCTTAGATCCTTGTGGCACGCCCCTTGTGACCCAGTACTTCTTCCGGCCATCATCGGTGTATTACAGCAGCACTCTATTTGCGAAGTAATTTTCGATTATCCGCGTTAGTTACGTCGGCGTGTCAAGCGCCCCGAGTGCTTGCATGATCCGCGGCCAGCTCGCCATGTGGAAGGCATTTTGACGTCCAGGGTCACTACAGCGCAGTATTCCTTGTCGCCTCCTCTCCATCTGGTTCCACTCGTTGTTCTACGCGAAATATCCATCACTGCTTGTATTGCATCAACCGTGGATTTTCCACGGCGGAATCCAAACTGATGGTTTGATAAGGCGTTCGGTCTATCTAGGGTGTCCTGAAGACGTCCAACTATGTTACTTTCTAGTATCTTGCCCTGAGTGTCAAGCATGCAGAGCGGCCGGTACGCAGATGGATGGTTTGGTTGCTTTTTTGGCTTTAGCAACAGGACTATCCTCTGTCTTTTCCAAATGGTTGGCGAAACACCTTCGACAAGGCATGCGGAGTACATTTTTGTGAATGTCGCAACATCTGCTATCACTTCTGCCTTTAGCGCTACGTTTGGGATACCATCAGGTCCTGGGGCTTTTCTGTCTCCCAACTTTCTTAGCGCTTGCAGCACTTGATCCGTAGTTACCGATGGGGATCCAATGACGCCTGTAGGAGAAGCAGTGGATTCCATCATGTCACCCACTGGGAAAAGTGCTGCAACCACCTTGCCGATCAGTGCTGGGTCTGATGGCTGTGGGGGCTGTGGTCCCTTTACCAAGCTCATTACAATTTTGTAGGCCTTGCCCCATGGATCAGTATCGGAGCTTTCTCGCAAGACTATGAAGCGGGAGTCTTTGCTGGTCCGTATAGCCTTCCTCAGGAGATGCCTTATCCTTTTAAAGTCGCATTGCAATTGCTCCCAATCAGGAGACGCTGCGCCAACCTGCGTGCCCGAATGCAGCGACTCCTAAGCTCGGCAATCTCGTCGTTCAACCAGTAGGCTGCCTTTCGCGCAGGTACCCGAGCTTTCCATGGCATCAAGGCATCACAAGCTATGGAAATCCGCTTAGTGACGCTTTCTGCCATACCGTTCGCGTCATCAGTCACAGTTGTGGTGTCTTCTCAGATTTGTGGAAAGATATCCTCGTCGCAATCTCAATCACGATGGCTCGATGATCACTGTTCGTGTAGAAATCACCGATGCTCCATGTTGTGTGACGCGCAATGGAATAATGTGCAAAGATAAGATCTATGGCTGAACTTCCATTACCTGCCTCGAAAGTGAACTGACCATCGTTCAAAAGCTCGACGTTGAGTATGGCTAGGCACTCCATAAGGACTCTGCCACGCTGGTTCGTGAACCTGCTACTCCACATTGTGGACCAAGCATCCTTGCTTCCGCCACCAGCTCCGTCATTAGCCGTTCAAACTGGTTAAGCTCCAGACTTGGTGGCGCGTAACATGAGAAGAAGTAAATATCATTTAGTTTAGCCCACGTGAAACCGGAATGAGGAGTAAGTGGCCTGCTGTGCGGCATCTTCCCTTCCGTGACCCATATGGCCGATTTGCAGGGAGCATCCGATATCCAATTGTGTCCCCTCACGCTGCGATATGGCTCGCATAAAAGGACCAGATCGAGGTGTTGCTCAAACACTGTTTGTTGCAGCAAGTCCTGGGCTGCCACACAGTGGCTAAGATTTAATTGAGCGATTTTCATCGTCCTCCTACTTACTTAACCCTAACTGCCCTTTGATGTGCCGAACAGCGGGCACTGCCGGCTGCATGATCCCCACCACATAGCGCACATTTTGGGGTAATTTTTGCATTGTGCTGCGTGATGCTGCATGATGCCTTTGTTGCCCACACCTCCTACAAAGATTACTGCGATCCGCTCTCGTCTTTGCAGTTTTGACGGTGTGTGGTTGTAGCCCCAACACTTGTAGCATCTTGTTGGCGCCGCGCAATCCCGTACCCTGCAGGATACCCAACCGATACGGACACGTTGGCAGCTCAGCACCTTTTTTGCACCAGCCACTGGCAGCCTTCGTGCTATGTCGTACTTTTCCTATGTTCCGGACTAGCGACTCATCTGGACGTTGTATGTTAAACTGTGCGTGCAGGGCGTCACACACTTCCCCAGAGGATGATATCTCATCTAGATCCCTCAGTTAGATCGTGACCACATGCGTTTTTGACAGGACTTTGGCCGCATCTCCTAGCGTTCCTTTAATGGCAGCCTGGTGCTTTGATCTAAATCTTGCTTGAGTTCCAGCAATATGTCGAAAATTGAGAGTTTTAATGTTATTAAAAAATAAAAAATGTTCGATAATTTTGGCTTAGAAACATACTTAGTTATATATGAGGGGGACCAAAAAAACAACAGGTATTTCGTCATAACTTCTTTATTTCTTAATATTTTAACACCAAATTTTGATCACCTTCAAAGTATTCGCCATTGACCACAACGCACTTCTCCAAACGATTCTTCCATTGTTCAAAACAGTTTTTAAATTCACTCATCGGGATGCCCTTTAAGCCTTCCAGCGATTTATGTTTCACCTCCTCCACAGTGGCAAAACACTTTCCTTTCATATTCCTTTTGAGTCTGGGGAACGAAAGGTCACAGGGGGCTACATCCGGTGAGTATGGGGGCTGGACAATCGGTGTCATGGCGTTTTTTGTCAAAAATTGCTTCACGGAAAGGGCGGTGTGGGCCGGCGCGTTGTCATGATGGAAGAATCAGTCGCTGCAACCCTTCTCATGTGCAAATCTTCTGATAAAATTCTCGTGAATTGAACTCCATGACATTCCCGACATCTCACAGAGTTGATTAATGGTTCGGCGACGGTCTTCACGAACGAGGGCATTGATTTTGTCGACGTTTTCATCAGTTCTTGACTTTGAGGGGCGTCCTGAACGAAGTTGGTTTACGCCGAAATGTAGAAAGTTGTTTTACTAAAAAAATCTCACAGGCGAACCGATGCACTCACAGCGACACAACTTTGCACACTGACGCAGATGGCGTGACACTAACGGACATGTGGTCAAACAATAGGTTCCCCCACTCTCCCTACCCACCACAGCGTAATTCCCGTCTTTTTTTTGGGTCCCCCCGCGTACATTCTACTCTGACCACTATTAATTCGCACACCTATGATTTTTTCACAAATCCCTATTTTCAAAATGTTTTAAACAATTTTTGGAATAAATAAACTAGAAATAAAATGTACTCGTATACGTGAAATTTACTTTTTTTCCAAATTTTTTTTATCATGTATTTTATTTTTTATAATTTTTTTTTGTACTGCAACAAAAAAATATAAAATACTTTTGTATATAAAACTAAACAGAAATCAATGATGTACATACAATATATTTCAGAAAATATATTCAAAAAGTTTTGAATATATTGATAGTATTTGTGTGTGCATGTGCATGTGTGTGTGTTTTTTTTTTTTTTTTTTTTTATATCGTGAGGAAAGCATCGAAAGCCTGCCCGGTCTACTACCGGAGGTGTGCGGGTCTTTAATCTCGCTAAAAACTCCCGCCCCATGGGCTAATGTCCCCCGGAAATGTTGTTAAATATTATGTCGGGAGGAGGGTTGGAGCATTGCTGCTCAAAAAAAAATCCGTCAGTCCTAATTTCAAGGATCACCTAATGTATTATCGTCGTACGTGGGTCGTAGCTACACGTCAATAATCTATCATCCCCCATAAGGTACGACAGATGAAGGAACAAATTACGACACAATATAACACATCTACAACGTCTGCAAATTTCGTCTAGCCTTCTCTTGACGACGCAATTCCAACTGGACAGATGTCACACGTTCACAAATTCGATCCCAGTTGGCTGGAGATGATAACATGAACTGCAACGTGCCTTCTGGTTCGTGCGGAAAGCCCACAGGGACAGGAAACCGTGCACATTGGAAGATCACGTGCTCAGCATCCTCCGGTTCGTCTCACAGAGGGCACCTTGGTGTGTTGTCGTGCCCAAACCTGTACAGGTACCACCTATATCCGCCATGTCCGGACAAGAACTGGGTTAGGTTATAGTTTGTCTGGCCGTTTTTCCTGCTCAACCATTTTTCAATGTCCGGTTTGAGCCTGAATGTCCATCTGCCATTCCCAGCGCTTAGCCCATCGCCGCTGCCAAAGCAAGTACAGAAGTTTGCCGCTCCCGCCTTCTCACATCAATGTCTGGGCGCCCATGACGCGTCTCGTATAGTCTGCTCATTTCATCAGCCAGTATGTCGGTGGGGATCATCTCCGCTAGCACCAATGCTGCATCATCCGAGATAGTTCGAAAACCCGAAATCGTTCTCAGCGCAGCAAGCCTATAGGTGGTCGAAATAATTTTCGAGTACGCCGCAACTCTGAGCGATTCTGCCCAAACAGGTGCAGCGTATAACAACATGGATGTTACCACCCTTGCTAAAAACCGGCGCTTGTCTGCCTTAGGACCCCCGGTGCTTGGAAGCATCCAGAATAAGGCATTCTGAACCTTTGCAGCTCTTTCCCTCACATATATTATTATTATTATTATCTTGGGGGGAAGATGCACTGCGACCTACGAGATCTATTGTGCCCCCTTCATGGACTTAGAGTATTTCTCCTAGCCCAATTCCCTCGATAAATTGTAGTATTGGTCCTACTTTACTGAGTTTGAATTCGTCCTCGGTTAAGATGAATTCGGCAAGGTGTTTTCTTCTCTTGTGCATCAGGGCAGGACAAGTTCCTATCACATGCAGTGCGGTCTCGTCCTCCTCTCTGCAGAACCTGCAAAGAGCATTAGAGGAAACTCCTAGTTTAGTTAGGTGATAGTTCAGCCTACAATGTCCTGTTAGTAATCCTGTAATGATTCTCACGTTATTCTTCGTCAGATTCATACAGTCCTTGTAGCGTTTTGGGTTGTATGTCCCTATCGCTACTTTGAGTGTGATAGCCCCGGTAGTTTTTCCCAGTATAGTTTCCTTTGTCTATCTTCTACTTCCCAAAAAATACGGGAGATGTTACCCGAACCTACACAGCACCCACATTTCCTCGACTTTCCTGCCGTTTCCCCGGTCTAGTTACCGTCCGTGGCGCCGGTGGAGAGTTTTTGCCTCTATTACTTTTGCCCTCCGTCTGTCCTCTCCGATTAGGATTTAGAACTTAACGTTCAGTATTGTGAACAATACGTTCCACCTGATCCGCCATTTGAAATGCAGTATATGATCCTGCTAGTTTATTCAATTTTGTTAAATTTGGTGTTTCCATTTGAGTCCCACGAGTAATGGGGAAATAAACGTCCGCCGTGTCATAGCCCCAGTGGCACGGTAAGCCCATCTTACTCACTGAGGCGGGCAGGTATCATTGAGGTGCGTCGCAAAAATACTGTAAGATAACCCCTAACTGCAAACATCAAGCCGATGGACACGCGCTATCCCGGCTTGGGGGGGGGTGGTTGCTTAAAGACCACCCGGTCGTGTCTGACGTCTCCAAGCTGACCTCCCCATCATGGGTGACCCTGCCAGACTGCATAAGCAGTCCGACGGTACAGCCCAGCGCTTCACCGACGCCTACAGGTCATCCGCGACACCTACGGAAGTACAGTTTTCGGGAAGCTGTAACCGCAAGACCTGGTCATACATAAGGTTCCATAAAAGCGGGCCCAATACTGATCCCTGAGGAACCCACGCAGTAACTCCGTATATTTTTCTACCTTCGTCGCTATCGTAGTGCAGGTACCTCTCCGTCAAGTAGGACTTGATCATTGTTTGGAGGTACATCGGCGCTCCTGATCTACGAACAGACCCTTTAATGTGCAGCCAATTAGCAGAATTAAAAGCGTTCTTTACGTCCAGAGACACAGTACTCTTTGTCCCCAAACAGCCAACTTTCACCTTGTATTGCTTGTTTTGCTATACCGACCACCTTCTTAATCGCGTCTACTGTTGAGCGACCTTTCCGAAAGCCAAACTGTGTTTCGGAGAGAGCACCACTCTCGTTCACACTCTGCTCCAGTCTGCCACCGATAATTCTTTCCAATACTTTACCCACAGTATGCAGCAAACAATCGGCCTATACGACGACGCCTCGGTGGGTGGTTTACCACTTTTTGGTATAAGGACCAATTTTTGATGCTTCCATCTTGTGGGGAATATTCCGTCGTGCAGGCATTGGTTGAAGACCTGCAGAAATACTTCTGGCACATTTGACATAGCCGCTTTTTAGGGTCTATTCGGCACTCCATCAAGACCTGGAGTCTTTTTATCCTGAATTTTAGCACACGTACGGGACAGTTCCTCGTGACTAACACTGCGAATACCTTCCGGAGTTCGCTGATCAGGCATCTCATGAACTACTCATGTTGCTCCTGGGAACAGTGTACTGACTATGTTCTCCAGCATTACCGGACAGGTGGGTTGTGGTACTCTGTAACCATACACCTTCGACATTACCATCCTGTACGCTGTGCCCCAAGGATTTATGTCGGACTCCTAGAAAAGCCGTTTATGGCATAGTCGTTTGCTGGACTTGACTGCCTTTTGGAAGGCAAGCCTGGCAGTTATAAATTCTCTGTTTCTTGAACGCTGCATGAGTCGACGGGCGCAAAGACATGTCGATCGCAGCTCCCCTAACTCGCTGTTCCACCAGTGGCATGCTGGTCTACGTCCAACCTGGATTTTCCTAGGCATCGCGGCGTCACAGGCTAGTTACTCATGTTTGCCAGTCTATCCGCCAGTTGCTCAGAAGAGCCCACACCGAGTTCTTAGGCCCGGAATACTTCCAAGAACATTTCCTTGTCAAAATACGAGTCTTTTCACCTATGCTCAGTTATAGGCTGCTGCCCAACTCTACCCGTTTGCTTCATGTCAATCAGGGTTGTTTGACGGTCGCTATGAGTGTCAGCTTCACTAACCATCCACTTCACGTTTGGTGCCACGCAGCTACTTGCAAATGTAATGCCAATAATTGACTCTCTGCCCGCTTTCCTGTACGTAACCGTAGAACCCCTGTTGAGCAGTACTACGTCAAGGCTTGCCAAAGCTTCCAGAAGCGCTTGGCCCCTTACGTTGGTGGATTTGCTCCCCCACTCCGTTGACCAAGGATTAAAATCTCCTGTGATTATCGCTGGTGATTTACCCCTGGCTTCCATCACTAAATTATGGAGGAAGTGCTCAAACTCCAAAGTTGACATACTTGGGAGCGCATAACAGCTGAAGAAGTGTATGCCCCCAATCCTCGTGCGGACAAAGTTTGCAGCACAATTTCAACCATCCTCGAATGCGTATGAGCCACACACCCATATTGCAGCAACACCATCGGTGTCTTGCAGCCAGATTGACTCATTGGGCTTCGTGTAAGGTTCACTAACCAGAACTACGTCAGCATACATCTTGGGGTACTGCTGCAGATCCTAGCAATGTATCCCTCTACGCCACTCCTTAAGCAGCACTTCGACCTATCCTCGTTCTTGTAAGACCGAGATAGATGGCCGTACTCCAAGCACCTGAAGCACTTCCTCACTGCCGAATTTGCTCTGATGCGGCAGGTAATCCATCCGATCTTTATTTTCCCGGCCTTGAGGAGAATATTAGCCGCCTTAGTCTGCAGTGAGATTGTTGCAGTTTGAGTGCCAGCATACGACCGTCTCAGACTAGTGACATCCAAACTCTGAACCTCAGCTTCCTTGAACCGCTATAGTATGCTACCACGTATCTCGTCCTTAGTGGTGACTTCATCGATGTCCCTGACCTCTATTGTTGTTTTTTGACTCAGAGATCTGACCGACGCATCCTGCCCTAGGGTACCACTGACCATTTTCCACAGCTCTTCAGTTTCCACGCCTTTAGTCCTAAGCTCCAGGAGAAGATCGCCGTTTTGCGTTCTACGGATTCTATTTACCGACTCTGTAAGGCCACCACATGTCGGGTTCGCTTTCATCTTTCTTAAGATATCGGCATAGGATCCCTCATCATGCCGACGGATAACCAACGGTTTAACATTCCTCGTGAATCCCGCAATCTGCGCATTTTTCCTCCTTTTTGCTCCGACCAATTGCCATTGGTCAAGCTGCGGCACCTTGGATGAGCTTTACCCTCCTTTTGAAGCGGGTTGATCTTTCACTCCCGCTTGACGACCAGTCTGCACTAGTGCCTTCGCAGGCTTGTGCTTCACCCGTGGACCAGATGGAAGCCCCGCTTTGCTAGGATGGCGCTTTTGGGATGGCTCACCAGATGCCAGTGGAGACTTACGAGCACTTGCTCCAGATAAGCCTGGTGTCGTCTGTGTAGAGTTCTCCATTTTACTCTCCCCTGTAGTAGCTACACCATCATCGGATTTCTCCTGCACTTCCAAGAGATACAATCGGCTAATGCCATCGATACCATCTCTCATTGGCTGATGGATTGATCTTCTTTTGCCGTTGTCCAGCATAGAGACCAGCTCCTCTATTTTACAACCGGGGTCAGCTCCACTGTCGGTTGCATTTCGCCTTTTTGATTGGGGACTAAGTAGAAGTGTACTGGAATGCCCAACTGCTTCCAGTATATCTACGTTATCGTTTTCCTCCTCCACGGTTGGCGGTACCACTGTATGTCCTGTTGCCTTCTCTATATCCATCGGAGAGCGCGGCGTTTTCGTGCTCTTCCTAAATGGATCCGGGACCGCTAGAAAGTCCGAACTTATAATATTTGATGGTACAGGAGCCAAGTTGCCCACTCCTGTATCACTGCGGTGAAAGGATCTCGACGACTGGCGGTCCA